>JAOTQJ010200381.1:0-20102 GCA_025642045.1 Solanum sejunctum | reverse complement strand
GTATTTCATACGGACCCCTTCCTTCCGGGGGTTGCATTCATGCCCGCAGGTACAGAAGAACAGGCTAGAGGATTGTCTTCTTAGGACCTCCGTCTATCGTTGAAGTGCTCCTTAGCATCAGGAGCAGACAGTTTGGTATATGTTTATACATGTTTCGTTTGTATTTTGCATTTATGTATATATATATATATATACTCGAGGGTATGACGGGGCCATGTCCCGTCGTATAGTTTGTTTTCTATATATAGAGGTCTGTGGATACATGTGGGTGTGGGAATTTACGTTGTCTGATCTCGTTTGTATGATATGTTTGTTGGGCGTCTCTGCCGCAGTGGTGACCTTGTCGGCCCGCGTATGTGTTTGTATATCTGTTCTTATGAATATATCTGGTGTTGTTGGGTTCGCTGTTTGTAGGTGGGGGTTAGTCAGAAAAACAGAGGAAACTCTGTCGAAATTTTGTGAAATCCCTTAGCTGTCGTAAGTAAATATTCAGTAGAAGTGGTTGTCACGGTGTCCAATCGGCACCATTCACGGCCCCTGGGTTAGGTCGTGACAATGATAGTAGGCAAGATTTGGTGTTGGCCACTACCAAACAACAATCACAATGAAGAAAAATAGACAATATATACAAAACCCCAATCATAGAAATGCAATAAACCTTGGTTATCTCAAGTCAAATACCCATAGTACCCACAACCCCATGTTGTGGGTGCTTATCTACTCATGGCTAAGGTAAAACCAACAAAAATACAAATAAAAGACATGATTGAGAATTTTACCCAAGGTAATGAAGATTGAAGACACTGCAAGTTGCAAACCTCAAGCTTGATAGATTGATAATAAGCACAAAGCAAGGTTTACAATCCCCAAAATAAGGTTCTCCAAGAGAGAATGATAAACTAAACTAAAAACCTAAAAGTTTTCTAGAGAAAATATACAAGGATGATAAAAACTTCTCTATTTTGAACCTACCATAATAAAATCCTAACTTAAACTATTTACAGTGTTTACAAAATAGCCCTAAAATTTACACAGAAAAGACAGCTGGTAGCTGGTACGCCTCGCAAGTGTGACTTGTAGGGTGACTTATGTGTCATAGTCGGGGTCTAATATCATGTTCTTAGCATCTTGGCCTTAATTAGTACGACCTACTGATACGACTCATTGCTTTGTCTACAACTCGTATGCTCCTTTTGTAGTTAAGGCCTTCAGTTTTTTGTCCAATATTTTGGCTTTTCTATTCTTGCTATGAGTCCTAGCTAAACTTATGACTCGTAGGATAGCCTGGTAAAGGTGAACTCTACTTAGCAGATTTCTGAGTTTTGGTCTCCGTTTCTTGTTACGACACATCCTATGACTCGTAGGTGAGCTCATATGTCCTATGACTCAGAAAAATCTGGAACTTTTCTTCAAAATCATGCCAACCTAACTTTTCTGTAAGAACAACACAAAAACACATAACAACCATAGAAAGTCGCATTAAGAACTCACATAATCTCTTATTTTAGGCATCAAATGTGCTTTATTTTGATAGTCCATCAATACACATTTGATCCTGGCTATCTGACAGAAAATCAAAAGCTCTATCTCTTGGATGTCATCAAAACTAGGTGGAGCCAACCGTACAAACCTCTAAAAACACTTTTGCTTCGATGTAGATATGGCTGGGCTGGTAGAAGATAGTGGCACCATAAGCAAAAGAGGTGCAATAGATAGAGCAATAACTAAACTTTGAAATTGAGTACTCAAACTCAGTTTAGATGCCTGAAGTGGAGTAATAACATTCGTAGTAGGGTCTACTAGAGCTGAAGAAGGACCTAGATAAATCATAGCAGATTTAGTGGATTACTAGAAGGACCAACCAGTGTGGTAGAAGCTAGTATCTTAATAGTAGCTGGGCTGGAGGAGCTCTCTCCAATCTAGTCAATAACTCCCAAACTGACGGTGTAAGGGATGGAGCTGAAGGTGGTAGAGTAGAATCAATAGGCCCCTATGTTATCATAGTAGGCTTTAGAGAAGCTGATCAGGTCTATCCAATAGATCGAGCTGCCTCCCTAGAAATCCTTTGACCCCTGGCCCTATCACGATCTCTACCGTGACCTTAAGTAGGGTCATATTAGCTGACTTGGGCTCTCCCGCTGAGCAACGAGAATGTGTAATCGACATCTGAGCCGAAGGAGGTTATTAGATACTTTCAAACAGGTGATATGAAGAGACATAGTAATATAAGTAATATGTGAAAAGTTTTCTTATTAAGCATCTCACAGCCTCCCGAAGATGCATGTGGACATCTACGGACCGATCCGTAAAACTCTACTAGACACCCAACTCTTGACTCAAGAGCCCAACAAACCTAGAGCTTTGATACCACACTTGTTATGGCCCAAAGTAGATCTCAACTAAAAGAAAAGGGAATAAAATGGAAACCACCTCAACATAACATAACATATTCCCCAAAAGGGTCATGGGTACAAAGGAATCTAAGCAACACAGAGGTGTAAATACATAAGTCTCAAATAAATGACAAAGCTATCTCATGTAATGTAATATGAGACTGAAAGGAAAATTTAAACAATCCCAAGGATCCATAGAGACCTGAAGGCCGAGCCTTACCGCTAAGATCTAGATGATATTATAACACTTAGATGGAATAATTGGCTACCCTATCCTAAACCCTATGAATGATCTGTAGGGAGCAAACAAAGTAGGGGTAAGTATACCGAAATATACCAAATATGTTCAACCTACTGTGTAAGAGAAATTAATACAAACATGTAATAATGAAGAATCCTATCCTTGTATCCAAAAAGTTAGCAAAAGGTAGATACCTATAAAATAATAGTGAGCTAAGGTATTCCCAAGAATCCATGATACCATATAACCACAATGTGAAATATAAAGCACAACTCATCAATCCAAGTGTCAATAGTGTCACAACCTTGCCACCTACACATGACCAAGTAATATGAAGATTCCACAACCTTGACACCTGCCCGTGGTCAAGGAATATTATGATGCCAAGTCCTTGCCACCTACTCGTCGTTAAGGTATACGAATAGATGAATCTCACCTTTACCTCCTGCCATGGTCAAGGGGTGGCACTAATGTGAATCATAATACCTTTGCCTCCTACTTAGGTCAAGGGATGTTACAAGCCACACACAATAGATATACATCAATAATGCAATCCAAATATGTATGTAAACATGGTATAATAGTACAACAAGATTACCAATGCATGAATCAATTAATAATCATTTGTATTCAAAGAGTAATATCAAGTGTCACAGCTAATGCCCATACCATCATTATATTTTAGATCATCATAAAAATATCAATAATCAAGAGTGTCAAATATTGGACCTTACTCATCCCAAGTATGCGAGAATGTCAATATCATCGAACCTAACTCATCCCAAGTGTGCAAGAATGGCCATATCACCGGACTTAACTCATACCAAATACACAAATATAACAATGATGTTGGACCTAACCCATCCCCAAATATAAGTATATCAATAGTACTGTACCATAGTCATCCCAATTGGTCTCAAAGTCTTATTTAGTCACATTCTAGCTCAAGTCCTTGCCACTTCACCATTTTACCTCTCAGAATATCAATATGATCAAAATTATACCATAGTTTGGCTTAATTGAAATCATTTTCCATCATTATATCAACTCGATTACACAATTATCTATCTATCTATCTAACAATTATCATATGAACAAGATCAATCACTCCTATCTAGTCCCAAAAGGCTAGTGAATGTACTTTGATGCCGAAACTACACTCGAACAAGCTCTTAATCAACTCAAGTCCTCAAATTGGGCCTCCAATTCAATCAACAACTATCAACAATAGTTACTACTCATCAAGAGAAACATTTTGATACCTATATTAGCATAATTTAGGCTTATGGGCAAAATAGTCAAAATTAGAGCTAAAATTCAAAAGTCTCAAATCCAGAAATCGATTTTGAAATCAAGTTTTACTAAAAAAATATAGTTCATGGATGAAAATCCCATTAAACTCAAGCTTAAATTGAATAAGAAATTGGTGATTAAAATATGAAAAACATAGTCTAAGATTTCCCAATTTTGGATGTTTAATTTCATAAAATCAAAGATAAAATCAAGATAAAATTCACAGAAGATGATTAGTTTAGTGTTAGAAATACTTATCCAACCAGAATCTTAAAAATTCTTTCTTCAAAATAGCTCTAAAAAGCTTAGAAGTTTGAAAATGGATTAAAAATGGTATTTAATGAATTTAAAACTGTCCAGGTATAAAAACTACTCCACGATCGCGGAGCCTATCCCGTAAACACAAAGATCAAGAGACGTCAAATTTGCGAATGCGTGATGCGGTCCGCGAACATGGAGCTCAGCAGACCCACACTTCTGCGAAAATGGAGGTTTGTTCGCGAATGCAGAGAAAAAGCCTGCCTGTACAAGATATCAACAACCAACAATTGCCAAGTCCAATTTTTCTACTCAGAATAGACCCTCAAAACTCATCCGAACTCATAATTTCACAAACCAAATATGTATCCATACTAGAAACAGTGATCCACACTCATCGAAATTATTAAAAATCCTTTTCATGGTCTCCTCACCACATTTACCAATATAAGTGGATAAAACTAGTTTAAAACTCAAAATACTAAAACTGCTCTCGGCAGCTCCAAAATTACTTTGTGATCATTTCTAGGGTTAGTTTCACCATCCAAAACTACTGGAATTGTCAAATTTCTGATCTGAGCTTTTGAATTCTGAATGTTGACAAAAGTCAAATTTTGATTCTAGAAATGACTAAAATCACAACTTTGGGCCTAAAATTGTCATTGCAACTCCAAATTTAGTTCTGCAACTTCCTGTCGTAACTTTCAATGTTCTAGAGCTAATAGAATGTTCCCTAATCTAACCTTTGAAACTTAGAATGATAAAAAAAACCTTACTTTTTCAATAACCTAAGACTTTAAAAGTGCCAAAATTTATATTTTCAACTCTTAAAACTCAGGATTTCAATTCCAACCATTCAAATAGTTTAAAATAGACCCAAAGTAACTTATGAAAGATTAAAATAGTAAATTTCAAAAATAATATAAAAATGACCAATCAGGTCATTACACCTCTCGAATAGAAGAGTAAACAAATAGGAAGTAGATATGGAAATGAAGAAGGAAATGGAAGATATGGAAGTGCATCAAGTGACGACCATGCTGAT
Source organism: Solanum sejunctum (assembly GCA_025642045.1). Classification (NCBI taxonomy): domain Eukaryota; kingdom Viridiplantae; phylum Streptophyta; class Magnoliopsida; order Solanales; family Solanaceae; genus Solanum; species Solanum sejunctum. The sequence continues at coordinate 14,872 of JAOTQJ010200381.1, read as the reverse complement.
AGCGAATCTCAAAACTAGTCACAATGTAATATTTAAATGAGGAAGATACTCTTGCACTTTTTGCAATCTCTAATTTTGATGATGAAGAAGGAGACAAAGACACCAGTGAATGTCAAAACTAGTCACAATGGAATATTCAAATAAGGAAGATACCCTTGCACTTATTGCAATCTCTAATTCTGATGATGAAGAAGGATAGAAAGAGACCAACAAGGATATGTTGGCTATGATGGTTAGTTCTTATTCTAACTAAAATGAGAAAAAACAACCAAAGTTATATTTTCTAGAAATTATGTTAAAAATAAATATTTATTCAAAGAAAAACTACAATCCTTGTTTCTAGTCCTTATTAATACATACTATCTAGTGAGATCCAAAAAGTCTCAATTAGTGAATTAGTATGCATCCTTAAGATTTGAATACAAGACACTGAGAGTAAAAGGTATTTCTCATGCTAACATCATCAATGGTCTAAAAGAATAGATTAGGAACCTCATAAAAGAAAAAACAAGAACAAAAACAAAAAAAACCTACTAATGAACTCCAATTAACTCTAGAAGGAGATTTAAAATGACTAAACATAAATTTTGTTTCCTTAATGGAAGGTAGTATGCAATTTCAATACAATCTTACTAAAATCAAACTTGATTCGGAACAAAATCTCAGATAGACTAAGTCCTTTGAAACATTGACTTGAATTCAATTATAATAGACCATCAGTTAAAGTGTGATAAGTTGTGAAATGGAGAAAAATCTCACAATACACACTATTAACATGCTTCAAATCTTATATATTCACTGTTTAAACCTAGATCATTTGAAAAATTAGTGTCAGTCTCAGTTTAAGGCCTTTAAAAAAATGTTGACTTTATTAATAAAGATAAAGTAGAAACTGTTAAAAACCTTTACCTAGTGAAATAATTATTTTATATTGGGATAGGAAAGATCAAATTCATCCGTTCACTCATAAGAAGGGATCCAAATTGATCTAGGTGTTCAAAATTGTAAAGTTGGAAAGAAACTTTCAGGAGAACAGATCTGGTGCAGGGTTTTACAAGAGTAAGGTATTGGTTTGGGATAGTAGTGAAATAGCACTCATAGATGAGATTTAGAGATTTTAGAACTTTGACCTAAGACAGGACGAGAGGCACTCTACAAGACAAATTATTCTACAGTCCATAAATCGAGGTTCAAGAATCAAGATTTAGAGATAGTGTTATTAGTACTTTGGGTTTCACAAAAAAGACAAGATGAGTCATGGTCCATTCTATCGATCATGAAAAATTATTCCTAGCATGAGATTTAGAAACCTAAGATATAGAGCTAGACTTATATAGATGGGTTCCATGATCTACAAAAAGAGCTACAACTCATCGATTGTTTTCATGAAGCCTGATGATAATTATTTCTAGGTTATTTTAGTCTTTTACCTATCTAGACTATTTTGAGGCCTTTTTTCTATAAAAAACCCTTCAATATTTTCCCATTCTCTCATAATCCCAAAATTACAAAGATGTCATGATCCGGACCTAGGGTCTAGGAATGACATGGCGAATGGAAACCCGAGAGTTACCAAACAAGCCTCATAATATCCATATTCACATTATTCGTTCAGAAGCGTAATAAAGAAATAAACACATAGTTCTAAGGTATGAAAACGTATGACTCATGCTATGGGGATGTCATAAGGATAGGCATTTTCATAGATTCACATAGCACATAGGAACTAGGGGTGGGTAAGTATAACTCACGCTATAGGGATAGAAGGGATTTAAGACTTTTCACATTTCCATATCTCATCATGAAGGTATCATCATCTCATCAATATTCAATAGATATCCATATTCTCCATAAATAAATAACATGACAAAGGATAAATTCATGCAAGAGTCTACATATTGTCTAACAATGCCTCTAAGTTATAGAATAAGATAGGAGCCAAGACATGTCCTGGGCTCACCCTTAAGGTAATAAAACATAAGCGGAGGAAACATAATAGGTAGATGGATGGTGGCTCATCCTTGGATGATATGACTCACCACAACAACTTTTACAATTCGAGCTAACCATTAAGAGGTGGATGAAGATAGTCTTCGGTCTCTACATGGTTAAATTATGCAGGAAAAAAGTATGTGTTAGTATATTTGAATATACTAAGTATGTGGGCATGCAATATATATGAACTCATTAAACCTGCATTCAATATTAGATGATAAGGGCACATATATAGAAAGAAGTATATAATTAAGGAAGAGTAATATATCAATAGACATGAATTCCATGATGCATGGAATGCCATAATATTTCAATATAGTGGGGTTGTGACCATAAGTGACATCTCAAACCCATGTGAGCTATTACATGACTTTTCCCGATGAAAGCCTCCTATTAGGTTAGAGTAGACTATTTACCAAAGGTAATCTACACCACATCATATGACCCGGTCATTTCACTATGATGGCTACCTTCCTTACGACCCATTCATTTCAGAAGGTTTTTATAATCATATCATAACCATCTATTAAAGGGGCATAAACACATACCTATGGTGGCACATAGTTATGGGACTTGGGTACTGGACCCTAGGAGATAGCCCCCTCCCATGAGTTCGCTCGGTGCTAAGTTATCATCCCACAAGAATACATATACATGCTTTCAAAAGAGGCATAAGTCCTTTCTAATCATTTCCATGCATACTTAGGCTTAAAACCCAAACATACTTCATAATCATGCACACTTGAGATAAAAAGCCAAATCATACTTCACTTCATACTTTCATGTGTAGGAATAACTCATTCACATGTAATCATAACAGTGTAAACACCTACAATTTGCTATTATAGATATTTTTTTATCATATTCTTGTCACAACCACACTTTTCTCAAAATCATATTTATCAATATAATTGAGTGTTAACCCACATAATAATCTTCGTAAAAACTAATGCTCATGTATGCATATGCCATGAATGATGAGAGAATAGCAACGACATTAGAGATTCATACTTAAATCAATAACATAAGATAAAATCCAAGTAAATGTATGAATAAATTCACATATAAATATTATTTGAGATTATCCATGCCTAATTCAACATTTAAAAGGGACATGCATAATCAAATATTCATAGATATTAATACAATTCAACATATTAGGGCTTAAATCACTTACAAACATCAATTATACATAGCCTATATCTCAATTGAATCAAATCAACAATGATTTAAAAGACCTATATTTAAAGTAAGCTTAAATTCGTAAATCAAAGAGTAAAAAGTGTTTTGGGTCTTCATGATTTAAAGGGACCATGAATAAATCTGCCATATCTTAGATAATTAAGAATAATAAAGAAGAAATTGATTGAAGAAGAAGACCCTTCCTTGAGCATTCCAATGAGTCATAAGAAAGCATTCCAATGAGTCATAAGAAAGCATTCTATGACTCATAAATAGGTTTTGTGAGGATTTCCAATGAGGGGCTATTTGCTAAAGTTGAGATATACGAATATGCAAATGAGTCATGGAGAAGTTTATGAGTCATAGAATACCTTTTGTGAACTGAGGATCAGTAAAGTGGACTTGCAGGAAAGTTATCAGATGAAACCCCCTTTATAGGTCATAAACCACTTTACACGTCGTAAAGGGGTGTAGTAGAAGTGAAGTATAAAATTCCAGCAGTTGGTTATGAGAACCAGACTATGAGCCCTAGAAGACAATACAGTCATAAAGTACCTTTCGTATAACGTGCTGACCAGTTTTCCTAATTTGTTTAGAAATTACTTTTAGTTATTATAAATAGGTCTTTTAGGTTATTTTTTAGGAGCTCTCACTAGTTTTGGTTAGTACTCAGAAAACTTAATATTTTGAGACAAAAAATTATAAGACAATATTTGAGAACACTTGTAGTTGAATTTGATCTTAAAGCTTGTGATTCTTCTTAAAGTTGGATTTCTTGTTCTTAAATCTATTGTGTAAGTGTTTCATTAGGTTTCTCAATTTATAATCTCTTTATCTCCAAATAGCATGAGTAGCTAAATCCACAACTATGGTTATGAGCATCATGAAGAACTAATAAAGTTAAACCAGATAGTTCACAATTCTTGCAAGGTGTATATGCATGTCTTAATTAACTCTCTTTGTTTTGCATATTGTCTAGTGGTGGCCAACAATAGAACCCGCCTAGTGTTACTGACTAGAGCAAGGTAGTAATGAATAGGAAAAGAGACTAGTTAACAAGTAATGGTTAGTAATGCACACTATGGAGATGGGCTAAGTCGAATATTAAATTTTGCCTCTCACCTTTGACGAAAGAGCTTGGTGAACTTAAATTACCATCCTCCATGCTATACACTAGACAAGTACTAGTATATCCAGTGATACTAAGTTGAGGAATCATGGAAAACATAATACCCTAGTTGCACTCTATTATTAATTTTTTCTCTCGTGATAGTTAGTTTAGTTTATTTTCTCATTGATTATTGCAAATCCCTCCGTTTGGGAATTGAGTTAGTTAATTACTCGGATTGTATATTGGTGAGTTTTCTCAAGTCTACGTATTCCCTACGGGTTCAACCCTAACATTGGTTAGGTTATATATCTTGACAGTGATCGCTTTATTTTACTTTTGTTTGTTATTTTTGTTTCTTTGCAGGGTGTACAAGTATTGTATGTTAACATTCGGAGTCAAGGCAATCCTTTAACTCTATTTGATCCAGAGATCCACCGAACTATAAGAAGAATGTCCCAAGATAATGCTAACAATGAAACCAATGCAGTGCTAAATAGGAATAATAATGATGATGAGACGAATGAGAACCCACCTCCTTTGGAGGACTTTAAGAGCCTCATGATTTCAATGCCAATGTTTAGTAGTGGAATCAGTGGAAGAGGGTAGATAAACTGAACCATGTGCATAGGCTCATAAAAGAACATGTAACCAGTTATGTAGGTATTATTGATATGAGCTCTGACCGAGAAAAAATAAATGCAGAGATCCTTAGGATGCTTGTTGAAAACAGAGCCAATCTGGAGATGCTAATGAAGCAGGCACAAGATACGACCAATCCAAATAACATTCAAGGAAAGCATCACACCAAGCATGAGCACCCCAAGTCTGGCAGCATGAGTAGTCATCACGTGTACTCCCATAATTATGATATGGGAAAGAGGAGCTCTAAAATCGAGGGGATGCTTGACCTGTTGTTAAATAGCAGAGACACCCAAAATGAAACTTTCAAGGAGATCAAGTCCGACATTGCCAATATAAATAATAAGGTTGAACAACACTCGATGGCAATCAAATAACTCAATCAATAGTTCGGACTTGTGCCATTATAACTAGATCAGATTCAAAGAGGCATGATGACTAACATCATAACTCTAGATCGAAAGAAGACTAATGGGCGCCATAAGGATTCAAAAACTTCGGTGATAAGGGAGCACAAAAGCTAGAGTAAGTCTGAGTACTCCAGCCATCTATGTCATGTTGTGATAATAAATCAGGAACTACTTGGGAGGCAACCTAAGGTAGACCCTGGCTCTTAGGCACCCAGGTATGTTTTTGACTCCTTATGTTCTATTTTATTTTGATCTTGTGCACTGGGGGTAATGCATATCTTTTTCAATAGAGTTTTGATAGTTATGAGCCTCAGTGATGTCTGAGTAGCTTGGGCCCATAACTATCCCAATTTCTAATCCCGGGGTTTTATTGCTTATGTTCTTTTCCCCGTGGATATTTATTTTTTTTGAACTAGTATTTAAGATATTTATATAATATTTATAGCATATAGTACCAATACCTGAGGCATATAACATGTTTTTATGTTTTGTTTGAAAAATGATACCCACAAAAAATTTTGATTAAGTAGTTAGATAGTAACCATGCATGTTTAGGCGTCTAATAATGTCTGTTATGATAAGCGAGGGTATGTTGAGATAAAAAGCATGATTTGTAAGTCCTTTTGTTGATGATGTAGGCAATACCATGTGAGTGTGAGCATAAGTTGATAAATTCATGTGTTTTGTGCTAATTCAGAACTTGCCTTGTTACTCTAAGTTAGATTGTATATTAATTGGATTAGGAAAGGATCTTAGGTCATTGTTCTTAAATAGTCCACTTTAGCCTAAAATTAACAAACTAAATTGATGATATATTCCTTATTCCAAATATTTGAGCCTAACATATACCTAGTCTTTGAAACACCTAACTAACCTAGACTTATTAGTTGTAAAATCCTAAAATTGGCCCTGATCTTTCCTTGAACATTGTGTACCTCGATTGAGGCGAAAAATCTAAGTTGAGGGTGGCTACCAAAAGCAGCCCTGGTTCAGAGGATAGATATTGTGCACCTTAATACAGGCTAAACACGTAAGTTGAGGGTGGCTGGTGTCAGGGTAAAACACAAAAGTAAGGGGGGGGGGGGTAAGTTAGGAATATAGAGAAGAAGGAGAACAATCATGTACTAGGTGCAAGAAAAACAAGTGATGCCTTAGAGTGAGCTAAAAAGCAAAGTAAAGTGTAAAAACAAGGCAAAAAGCTGAAATCTGAAAAGAAAAGCCCCCCACAAAATCTTGAAACCGAAAAAAGGGAGAATAAGGTGAATGAAAGTACCAAAGTTGGTGGGGAAAAAGTGTAGAAAACATAGTTTCAGGGAGGGCCTTTAGTCACTATTTTCCTAAAATACCCTACCAAAGGCCCTTGAGCCTATGTTATAATCCTATAAAGTCCTAAAATGATCCTAGTCTAATTAGTTGAAGGTTTGTGTCATGAGTAGAAGGGTAAGCCTATGGTATTAGGCATCATGCATGAATATTTTCTGTGAGAGTGAGTGTTTCTACATAGTCCCAAGATCAAATATGAAAATATCATTGAGTGTCAATTATGGAACTTCTTTCTATGAGGGCACTTGCATTGCATTGTTAGCACTAGACTTGTTTAGTGGTTGTAGATCATTGGTAATACCTTACTTGTCATAGTTGTGTTGTCACATGCATCGATTTGCATTGATTTGTTAAATAGCTATCTAATCCTTCTTCGGAAAGTTGGTGTGGGTATCTTAGTCTGAGATGTATATGATATGTACCATTGAGTTGAGGTCTTTATGTTACTGTATTATCTATATAGATTGAGTCCGTCGCTTGAGAACAAGCAATAATTTTAAGTTGAGGGTGTTCATGTGTTGCCAAAATATAATACTTTTAATTCTTAAATGGGATTTTGTTTGTTCTCGATGCGATATTTGTGGGTTTTATGTGTTTTCACGTTTAGATTTACAGGATTACAGGTTGGCCATGATTTGGGAAAATATTGCAGAAGTGCTAGTTTTTGCTATTGTATGAGACCTTCTATGGGTCGTAGAACATTGTATGAGTCATAGATAGGTTTCATGAGGATTTCCAGTGAGGGGCTATTTGCTAAAGTTGAAATCTACGAACATGCAGATGAGTCATGGAGTAGTTTACTAGTCGTAGAATACCTTTCATGCCTTGAGGATCAGAGAAGTGGACTAAAAGGAAAGTTATCAGATGAAACAAACTTTACAGATCATAAACCACTTTAGGAGTCATAAAGGGGTGTCATAAATCTGTAGTTCAAAATTCTAGCAGCTGATTATGAGACCCCAACTATGAGTCATAGAAGACAATATGGGTCATAAAGTACCTTTCATATGGCGTGCCGACCAGTTTTTCTAATATTTTTAGGACTTGTTTTTAATAATTATAAATAGCTCTTTTAGGTTATTTTTCAGGAGTTCTTGCCAGTTTTGATTAGTTTTAGGTTAGTACTCACAGAACTCAATATTTTGAGAGAGAAAATTGTAAGGGAGTCTTTGAGATTACTTTTGGTTGAATTTGATTTTAAAGCTTGTAATTCTACTTAAAGTTGGATTTCTTATTCTTAAATCTATTTTGCAAGTGTTTAATTATGTCTTCTCAATTCATAATCTCTTCATCTACACATAGCATGAATAACTAAATCCACAACCAGGATTATGGGAATCATGAAGAACTAACAAAGTTAAACTTGATAAATTCATAATTCTTTGAAGGTGTATATGTATGTATTAATTAACTCTCTTTGTTTTGTATGTTTTCTAGTGGTGGCCAATATTAGAATTCACCTAGTATTATTGACTGGAACAAGGTAGTAATAAATAGGAAAAAAGATTAATTAACAGGATTCGATTGATATGTTCTCGTCTAATCAACCAAATTGGATCAAGGGAAGGTTGTATTGGGACTAATTGGTAATGGTTAGTAATGTACACTATGGAGATGGGCCAAATTTGATAGTGAAATTCACCTCTCACCTTTTACCAAAGGTCTTGGTGAACTTAAAATGACTATCCTGCATGCTATACACAAGGCAAGAATTAGGATATTCAGTGATACTAATTTGGGGAATCATAGGGAACACAATACCCTAGTTACTCTTGAATATTGATTTTTTCTCTCATGATAGTTAGTTTAGTTTGTTTTCTCATTGACTATAGCAAACCCTCCTTTTGCTGAATTGAGTTGGTTAATTACTCGAATTGTATAATAGTGAGTTTCCTTAAGTATACGTATGCCCTGTGGATTCAACCATAACCTTGGTTAGGTTCTATATCTTGACATCAACCGTTTTTTTCAAAAAATGAGGTGTAACTTGGGTGACATCACCTTGCACGACTGTGCAAGGGCCATGAGGTGCCTGCCTTAGCCATGTTTTTGGCGAAAAGGCTGGGGCACTTTCCAAGGACCCCTTCCATGACTAGTAGTGAGGACCACAACTCATGAGAGGTTTCCTAGAGGGCCACTAAGCCTCAAATCCTTTATTACGCCACCCAAATCCATTCACAAGTATTCCCCATGGGTCACACACCTCTAAAAACATAATTTAAGCATCGATAAATTCACACAAAATTCGAGTCCTTACAAAGGATCTTCTCTCTAAAACTCTCTCTTATGTCAAGAAAGAACAAGCTGGGGTTTCATCAAGATCAACTCTCCTAATTAAGTTCCAAGTATGAAATTGTGTAAGATATGTGGGAATTTCCAATCAATTCCTTTCATCCATTGTCCCTGAAGAATCTCAATTCTGTAATTGTTTTCCTACCTAATTCACCAATGGTTTATATCAATCTTCATGGGTCTTTGTAATTATAATTCAAAATGATGTTATTTTACTTGATCAAACATAGATTTACTAATGTATATGATTTATAGTTGATTTTACATGAACCTATGCAGTATATCATAGTTCTTCACTATGAACTATGATCATAATTTGATGAAAATACATGTATGTTCTAAGAAAGTGATGAATTATATTCAAAGTATGCTTCCAAGCTAGGTATCAATGATTGTGAGAGGATTTATATAAATTATTTTTTGTTTCTCTCCTAATTATGGATTCATAATACTAAAAAGTTTTCTCACATTATACGAATCATGATCTAAAGGAGTCCCTCTATGCTTATGACTTTAGGAAATGGATTGGAAGTTAATTATTATCTTTTCAAATGTTATGACTCGATAGTTGACTTTATTTCTGTTAGAATTTGATTTAGTACTGTTAGGGATTTAAGGTGAAGGATTAATAAGGGAATCTCTAAGTAGCAACCTCTATTCCCAAATTACGTGTCCCCATAGATTGTCTTTTAACTAATGGATCTATAAATAATGTTTATGAAATGATATGGAGTCTATGTTGGTAACTGACCTTTGGTGTAGGAGGTACACCAAATTTCATGATATCGCTCACATGATCTTGTTGGTGGTTAATATTGATATCCCACAAATGCGTGTGTTTTCTTATGACTTATATTTTTTCAAGATTTTCACTACGTTCTCGAGATTCATTGACCATGTTCATACTATACTATTATGTCTTAAATGAGATTTTGTCATGCTTTATAAATATGCCATTGCATACCATGATTTATGACTTATCATTTATTTCTTGCATGCTCAGTACATTCTATAGTACTATGCACATATGTTTTTCCTATATTATTGTATTATACAGGTGCAGACGTTTCTTATCGAGCATGTGGCTAGTATTGGATCTTCTTAGCCTTTGGCATTGGTAAGTCTTCATGTTTTAGGACAAACATTTTATAATTTTCTTTTCTTAGATTTGTTTTACTTTTAGTTTCATACATTGAGTTAGGTAGGATCTGTCCTAGTAACTTATCTATAAGTAGTAGAGGTTAGTGGACCTATATGTAGATGTTCCACCAATGTTCTTATTTCAAACTTGATATTTTAAATCATGGGGTGGTTTAAACTACTCTATTACTTTTGCTTTATGTTGTTCTTTAAATTTAGTATGGTCATGTCATGCCATGTAGTTCTCTTAGGATATCCCAAAATTTTGAGTACAGTGTTATAGCTATGGTTAGGCCTTATGTCATGAAAACATAGTATTAGAGCATCGAGTTCAAGTATCCTGAGGTGTCTGAAAGATGCGTTAAGTAGAGTCTTGTTCATGGATGTAAAATGTGCCATATTTATAAATAATAGGCTATGAGACATTTAAGAAACACTTTACTTTTTTCGTGATTTTAAGTGGTGCAGTAAAGCTGAACTCTATAAGGTTCCTTCTAACCCATGTTCAATGTGATACAGAATCATACCTATGAGCTTTGTTGAGAAGGAACGTAAATTAAGATAAAGGGAAACAAGCATCTCAAACTTTTGTCTATCTTTTGGTCATGCAAGTCTCTCATACCAAATTTAGGGATGCTTTTCAAATACTTGACCAAGCCACAATGACTCAATACAACTATGAGATTGTAGCTCATATGAACTCGAAAGGAGGTATAATTGCAACTAAGGTTTGACACTTTATGAGGATAAATTCCATGGAGGTCAATGGTTCTAAGATGGATTAATATTGACAAGGATTTTTCAATGAGATTTAAAAGATAATGGATATAGTGGAAGTGACTCTAGTGAATAAAGGAAACTTGGTCGCTTATTAATTGAAGGAAGTTGCTCAAGTGTAGTTCAACCAATGGAAGGATAAGAGCTTTGATGTAGGTTCATTAGATTGAGAAAATTTTGAGGGTGGTTTCTTGATTGTTTCTTTCCTCTAGAGTTAAGGGGGGATAAAGTGTTTACATTCATCAAATTGAAACAAGAAAGCATGAGTGTGTGGGAATATACCTTGAAGTTCACTCGATAGCCTAAGTGGACTCCGACTACGGTGGTCACTCTTGAGATCGTGTCCATAAGTTTTGTTTTGGAGTGCTGAATTTAATCACTAATGAATGTAATATAAGATTTGAATTCTAGTCAAAAATTGGAAATTTCAAGGTTAATAATGCATGCAGAGCAAATTGAGGAAGAACAACTTAAAGATAGGGTTAGGGAGTCTAAGAGGGCATGGATGAATAGTAGTGGTTATTCTCATTAAAGGCTTGATAGAGATATGGTCATCCACAATTTTGGCAAAAGTTTTTTTTCTAATCCATCAAATGCTTCGAGTGAAAAGCACAACAAGAATAGAGTGTCTAACTCTAAACTCAAGGAGGTGATTCTAGTAGGTCTTCTATCACTACTTGCCAAAAATATGAAAATCGTTATTTGGGAAAATTCATAGAAGGGTTGATACTTGTTTTGGGGTTGGAAAGACAAGTCACATGGTGATGGATTGCCTTTTACATGCTAGCAAGGTTAGAGTTTGTCATTCATAGGGGTAGTTTGCTTATTCGATGTCTTGATTTAGTATGGTATTCCATTTATTTCTTATGGTAGTCCATGTCAAAACAAATTGTATGATCTTTAGAATCAACAAGATCAAGAGCCTTCATTTAATATGATCACGAGTATGTTACAAGTTTTCTATTTTGATGTGTATGCTTCATTATTCCTATGGGTAAATTTGTCTTTTATTGCTCCTTATGTTGCTATGAGGTTTGTTGTCAATTCTAAAGTCTTGTTAGAGCCTTTTCTACTTTTTACTCCTATTTGTGAGTTTCTCTTAGCTAAATGGGTATATAGAAATTGTAATGACCTGGTCGGTCATTTTTTTGCTTTTCTATAAAAATTACTATTTTACCCTATTGTAAGTTGCTTTGGGCCTATTTCGAACTTTTTGAATGGATGAAACTGAAATCTTAAGTTTTAAAAGTTGAAAATATGAATTTTGGCATTTTTCGAAGTTTAAGTTATTGAAAAAGCAAGTTTTTATGTTATCCTAAGTTTCGGAGGTCAGATTGGGGATCCATTGATTATATTAGCTTAGTAATGTTGAAACTTAACTATGAGAAGTTACAAAACTGGATTTGGAGTTAAAATGAGGTCTTTAAGACCAGAATTTTGATTTTAGTCGTGTTTAGAATCAAAGTTTGACTTTGTCAACATTAGGAGTTTAAAAGCTCAGACCAAAATCCTGATAGTTCCAGTAGTTTTTATTGGTGAAAGTAATGCTAGAAATAGTCTCGTACCAATTTTTGGAGTTGCCAAGGGCAGTTCTGATATTTTATATTTTAAACTACTTTTATTAACTTGTAATGGTAAATATATCGATGAAGCCATGAAACTAATTTCTGATGATATTGTTGAGTCCGGATCTCCATTTCTAGTGTGGATACATATAAAGTTTGTGAAATGCTGAATCTAAATGAGTTTCGAGGGGTCCATTCCGAGTAGTGAATGGGACTTGGCTTGATCATTTTTGCTAATATCTGGTGTAGGTGTCCTAGACTTTTGTGTTTGCACCTCTTTCCATGTGTTTGCAGAGGATTGGCTATTTTGACACCCGTATTTGTGGTTCCATGCCTGCGATTGCAGAGAGTATTTGTTACTTGCACAAATTTAAATTCATAAAACATCATTTTTAATTCATTTTCAAACTTCCAAGATCTTTGAGGCAATTTTGAAGAAAGGTCTTCAAACATTTTTGTTGGTAAGTATTTCTAACACTAAACTAATCATTTTTCATGATTTTAATCTTTATTTTGTCTTTAAATTCACGAAAATGAACACGTAAAATTGGAGTTTTTAGACTATGATTTTCAAATTTTGAATGTTGATTTCTCATTTAATTTAAACTTGATTTTAGCGTGATTTTCACCAATGAACTTTATTTTTTACGTAGAGCTTTATTTTAATGTTATTTTCTAGATACAAAAATTTTGAATTTTAGCCCTAAATTTGACCATTTGGCCCCTAAGCCTAATTTGTTCCAATATGGGGATCAAACGCTTCTCTTGATGAGTTCTTATTGTTGATAGTAGTTGATCAATTTTGGGGATAAATTTATGCATTGAGTTGATCAAAATCTTGTACGAGTACGACTTTGGCATTAAGGTAGGTTTGGCTAACCTTTTTGGGACTAAATTTGAGTTATTGATTATGTTTATATTGTAAATATGAGACCTAGAGGATTTTTGTGTAATTATATTAACACGTTGATATTATGATGGAAATATGATCCTGATTGAGTCAATTTGTGATGTACATCTTGATTCCATCTATGAACTGAGACAAAATCTTCAACATTATGATGATTTTGGATGAAATGTGATAATATAAGACATGTGTCACATCCCAACCTAGGGTCGTGACCAATGTCCGATAGGCACACCTAGACACATGCTAACCTTAAATTCCTAATGAAACCGACCTGGAAACCTACCGAAATTTCGGTAGTGTTTCCTCTGTTTTATTAACTAACTGCACCTGCAAAGAAAATCCAGCAGCAACCCAGACAACAATGCAAATAGATATCCATTTATACATATACATAAATGCGGGCCGACAAGGTCTCCGCTACGGTCCTGCCGCCTAATAATCATGCCATACATAGAGTAATACGGTCTCGCCGCCTGATCAATTATGAAATACATGTAATATACCAGGTGCTCATGTATATCTCACATACCCACTACCCACTAGTATCCACAGACCTCTAGACATATATACTAAACAGTACATGCATATACATAACATAATTACAGAACGTGTGAACATGACAAGCTACCAATAGCTGGCTCCTGAAACAAAAAGGGCACTGCAGCTGAAATAGGAGATCCTAGGCCAGAGGGTCTTGCACCTGATCGTCGGTACCTGCGGGCATGAACGCAGCCCCTCCGAAGGAAGGGGTCAATATGAGAGACGTACCGAGTATGCAAAACTGAAAGTACATAATACAGGTAGAACTCATAAGCCAAAGAAAATAATAAAACATACATAAATCAAACCTGTAACAAGTATCAAATAAAATTCTTCTTAAAACACATGAAAGTCATGCATGTCGGACGGGAATGATGGCTCCAAACATCGCGTCATCCACAGCATCAAACCAGAAGTTTAGCCCGAAATCTCCATCACACATCATGAACATAGTCACATGGGCCAGGGAAGTCCATTGCACCCGCATATCATATATCATATGAGGCACCAGTCACAACATCACACCGTCTAAGCGAAACTCGACCACTGGGCAAAACTGAGTTCCGCCATATCCAACCAACTCTGGAAAATATATATACACATATTTATATAGTAGCACGATAGTAACTGGCCCAGGAGCCGGTGAAGGATATTATTATTATGTACGGCACGAGTAGAGTCGTGAGAACCATATGCAAGTAATTTATCTTGAAAAGTGTTCAAATATTCATAAAATCTTATTCTTGACAAAATTAGCATTCAAAACTGTACTCAATGACCATTGCTAGCTCAATAACCTTTTTAGTAGAGAAATTATTTTTGTCAACGAAAATTTTTTTTTAGAAGTAGAGTGTTTTCCAAATCAACTTTTATTTTTAATACTTCAAGTTTGGTGTGGACTTGACACTCATTTGGACATGCTCATTTCACATTTCTTAATTTCCTTCCTCGTAATGCCCAATGATCACATATAGGAACCATAATCATG
>JAOTQJ010200380.1:0-58812 GCA_025642045.1 Solanum sejunctum | reverse complement strand
GCCCCACAGAGACGTCTAACGCTAAAACGCGACAAAACTCCCTTAAATAGGCTCCAATCCACTCCATCCATTAATTATGTACTTACATGAGTTCCATAACTTATAATTCTCTTATAGTATCAATTTTAAGTTGCTTAGACGCAATATAACACACTAACCAGACGAGCACTAAAATGCTCTCATTTCGCCCAATTCGACCCCTATGATCGATTATGTTATGTAACTTATAACCAACCCTTTTATTGTAGTTTACATGCTAATTTATAACCTCCCTGACTCTCCCACAAGGTTTAATTCACATGGGGAAAGCTAGAAATTCAACTTACCTCTCAACCCCTTCACAAGATCCAAACTTCGTAACCGCAAAATCGAATGTTTTTTTTGACCAACCAATGCCTCCACGCTACTTAGAAAATTCAATATACCAAGCTTGAAGCATCAAATAATCAAAATCCCAAAAAGATGGAATTTTTTCCATTTGCTACAATAACTCGAGAGGGTTATTATTTAGTTTTCTTGGTTTTGCTCTAAACTTTCTAAGTGTGGGGAATGTTTTCTCTTGTGTAAGAGTATGTATATATAGACCCCAATTCATCCACATGCTCCAATAACATTAAAACACAACATAAACCCCCAATACTCCAATTCACAAGAACAACTTAATAACTAGAAATCTTAAGAAACAAGAATACAAAGATTAAGAACTTACTTGTCTTCTTCTTCTTCTTCTTCTTCTTCTTCTTCTTCTTCTTCTTCTTCTTCTTCTTCTTCTTCTTCTTCTATCTCAATATCAACTCGCTCTTCTTGGCTTAAAATGAAGTTGCCAGTTCCCATATAGATCTATAGAATAAAATCCATACTTAAACATAGTGATACCCATTACAAGATTCACCTCTACGACTTTTCTTATGATCAATTCTAACCCCAACCTTCCATAGTAACAATCAATTGGTTCTTCTCAAATATGACGGTAATGCCAAACTTCTCCACATGAGTAAGTGTAACAATTGATAACTCCTTAGTAGGTAGTATCTACATTCAAAGATCAATGATCCTATCCTTGTATACTACCAGTACCATATAGAAAGTCCCACTAGATTCACCACTAGAATGGCTCATACTCTCCAAGATGTTCGCGCTCGAATAGTCCACATTTTGTCTCATTGAATAACTGTCATACATAATTCAATTGGTGTCATATCTCACTAAGGAATATACCTTCTCCCATAAAAAAGATGGGTAGCAGAAGCAACACATCCCATAGCCCTAGACAAATAGACATAGTCACCGCCACAACAATTGTATCATAGTCATTCGTCCTACATATCCACTCTAAGAAGACTTAGTAGAGGTCTTGATTTCAATGAACATAATGTCATTCTCTGCCCATACTAAGAAACCCTCATCTAATAACTTAACAACTTTAATCCTATAATTATTGCATAGATAACATAGTTATTCTTCTAACTGCTATGCCATATTTATGAATCGCCATAAATGTTTAGTAGATGAAGAAGGTACCATTCTCGATGCCAAAATTTGTAAGCTAACCTATCTATTAGCCAAATTCTGAACATCTCTAGCCAAGGGCCACTCCTTGACCCTCATAGCTGTAAGACTAAGTGTTGTGACTTGACTATTTCTATGTTTTAATGTATTGCATAAGATGACTTGCTATCAAATGAGGCATTGAGGTAGGGTTCTGTAAGGGAACTTTAGAAGCAAATCTTTACCCCATTAACTATATGCCACCATAGGAGCCCTTGAATGATAAGTTAGTGGGTCCAATGTAGGCCACTTATGATAGATGTTGATGCATGTAATATGATGGAGTTCCATCCGACAAGTGGTCTCCCTATTATATTAGATCACATGTAGTAGATAACATGGTCTTATATGTCTATTATGGTTCAATCCCATAAATTATGGTATTAATTTCTTTATTCCATCACATGTGTCTTATTTATGCATTAATTTTACTTCATATTGCACATTATTCCTTGTGCATGCTCAAACTCATAAATGATGATTTTTGCTTCCCATACATTGATGTCTTTAATTTATAAATGATGACATTATAACTCATACTTGCATTGCATCTCACATACTTAGTATTGATGTCACTATGTATGGACTGATGCTCCCCTTCCTCTGGCTTGTGGCTAGCATTGACATTGAAGACTAGTACTTGTGGTGAGCCCTTAGTTCGGGACTCTATCTATTTCCTTTCATGCTATGTGCTATTTGGATGATGTATATTTTTGGCTTTTTAAGAATTGAAGGCTTTTACTTTCTAATTTATCTTAGTATCTTTTATATTTCAAGGAAATCAAAAATGTGCACCAGTTCTCGTCAACTCATGTTTAAAAGGCATGATTTTGGATGATGATGTATATTTTGGGATATTTTTGTATATTTAACATGAGTTTTCTTAGTCCCTTTCATGTTTATTTCCTGTATAATGAATGTATTTATCTATGAATGCTTGATGTGCTAAGATCGATTGGATGAAGTATGATGTACTTTCAAAATACATCACACTTGGTACCTAAAACAAGGGATTTTATGTGTCAATGTGACTTTTTATGATTTTTATGTATGTTGTGTTTGTTTTTTCAAAAAATATAGGTTGGATTAATCTTGGGAAAAAGTAGTAGTTTTGTTGAATTTAAGGATTAATGAGACCCACTATGAGTCATAGACCAAGAAATATAAGGTTGGACTACGAGAATGCACTATAAGTTATAGACCAGATAACGACTCATAGTGTGGATCATAGCAGTCAAGTCAAAAATGCCAAATTCTGACAACAACAGCCCGACTATTACTCGTAAGTCACCTTACGAGTCATATTTATAAGCCATAGCTGTTGCCGACTAGATTTTCTAATTTATTTTAAAGACCTTTTTGTAAATAGTATAATTTAGGATTTTTAGAAGGAGAATCAGATTGTTAGAAATAATTGAATATTTTCTACAGAGAATCTTTTAGGGTTCTAGAGTAGATAACTAGGGTTTCACTTGGAAGACCCAATTTAGGGATTGGAATCACTTGTAATTCAACTCAATTATTTAATCTTGTGAATCCAAAATCAAGGTGGTTTATAATTCTTCATTTTCCTTGGGTAATTTCTCAACTATGTCTACAACTTGGGGTTGTAGGAACCATGAATAGCTAGCTTGAAATAACTAGATTATTTGCATCTCTTTAGTTGGATAATCATATGTATTATCCATTTTCCTTTGGATTGCTTGTTGTTTAATGGTGGCAAACATCAAACTTGCTTATTGTCATTATCCCGACCAAGATAGTAATGAATAGGAAAAGGAAATAGGTAACAGGATTTAATTGATGTGTTCCCATCTAATCAACCAAACCTGATCAAGGAGAGGTGACTGGGACAATAGGTAATGATTAATTTGTTACACCATAGTAGTCGACCAAGCACTATGGTAAAATTCGACCTTCACCTTTACTAAAAGGCTAGAAGAACCTAAGTTACCGTCCTACATGCAATGTCCTAATTGAAGTTATGTTATCTAAAGTATTTGAGTTAGTGAATCATGGGGAATACAATTCCCAAGTTTCTTCTCAAATTGATTGTCTCTTTGCGATTGTTAGTAGAGTTTTTATAGTTGTTTCACTCCAATTTGTAGAATTCCCCCTCCCTCTTTAGAGAATATAGTTGATTGATGCTTGAACTTATTGTTGGTGAATCAATTTGGTCAACCCAACATTCCCCATGAATTCGAACCTAGTCTTTAGTTAGTTTTATACTTAACAAGGATCGCTTTACTATTGGAGCGTGAATATTAAATTAATGGCACCATTACCGGGAAATACAACTAGGTTTCGACTTGGTTTCACTAATAGTTAGTTCAAGTATTAATTTTTAAATTGTCTTATATTTTTATTTTGTTTTTGTTAGCTTCTTATGTACAGAAATATCGTGGTAGTCTTACTCTTGCTTCAGCCAAATACCTTCCAACAAGTATTAAGCAATGGTTGGAGAATAACTAACCATCACTATGAAGAAGTGTTCAGTTCTATGGTCATCCATATGAAGATCCTCGTTTCCATCTACAAAAGTTGGTACAAATATGTAGAGAGGTTATGGGAACATGACATCCAGCTTTAGACATCATAGCTCTTTAGATCTTTCTATTGACTCTCAGATGCAATGCGACAGAGTGGTGGTTCATACTTCCCCAAGATGTTTAAACTAACTGGGCAGAGGTGTAAAGAGGTTTCTTAAGCAATTTCCATGTTTGACTTGATAAGCATTTACTGTAGGACCCAATCGTCAACTTTCAATGACTTCCATGAGATTCATTAAGTGCAACATGGGAAAGATATAGAGAAAACTTGGGGAGGATTCAAAATCATGGTCTGTCAGATGATGAAATAGTGGGCAACTTCTACTGAGCACTAAATTCCAAACAACAAGCTCAGGCAGATGTTTTAGTTGGAGGAATTATTGGTCATTCTTGAGGAAGCCATTTGCTGAAGTCACTAAGTACATGGATAAATTCACTGCTATCTATCAAGTGTACTAGCCACTTTAAGATCAACCAATAGCGCGCACTAGCTTGTCTGGGAAAGCTCTAGCCATGAAGTAAAGAGCAGTGCAAACATTCGGTTCAAGTTACCACATCAATAATGTACTATGGATGAATCTTCTAAGATTGAGAGTATGTTTGAGAAGACAATCAAGAGAATAGATACATAGGAGGATATGTTTCGGGAGATTAAGTTCAATACCATCAATATGAACTATAAAGTGGACCAACTGGCATCGGCAATTCAACTACTTGATGACAAGTTCAACCATCTTTCCACATAACTAGAGCATATGCAAAGTGATAGAAGGAGAGGTACAAGAGCTGGTGATAAGTGATCATCAAGTCTTGAGGAAGTCTTACTAGTCAAGATGACTAATTCATGCCATGACGTTAAACAAGATTCTTTTTGGGAGGCAACCCAAGTAATTTTCATGTGTTTGACTTATTTTGAGTTTATTTTGATTGTGTGAATTTCTACATAGTAAATTTGATTGTGGTTTGTTTTTTCTCTTTTAAGACATTGAATTCGTTGTATGTTTGGATAATGGTATATTTAGAGATCAGGATTTGTAGGTATTGAACAAGTGCAGGAAGTTTGAAGAAAATAGCTTGGAAGTAGCCTCTACAACCAGGCCTACGAGCCATAATGCTCAGTACGTCTCGTAGCTATACTTCATAGAGGGTAACAGTGATGATTTAAATTGGCACTCCCACTATGAGCCAACTTTATGATCCATAGTCCAAGCTATGAGTCGTAAATAACGTTCATAGTGCCCAGGTATGTTTCTGAATTTTTTCTAAGTCTTAAGTGGTCTATGCGACCAAGACCTATGAGTCATAGTTAGGCCTATGACCTATAGTTGGGGTCTCGTAAACCCGACTCTTTGATTTTAAAAGTCGCCCCCGTGGAGGTATTTTAAGGGTCAAAACTTTTGACCCTTAAATCCCCATTTTAAGTATAAATACTCCCTAAAATTATTCCTAAATACTTTTGCAATTATTCCAATCAATTTCCTGGCATACCTGCACCATTTTTCGGTGACTTTTCCGGCGAGCATAAGAAAGCTAGGGTTTAGGCCTCCTCTTCTTCTCATTTTGTTCATTTTATCATCATTTTCTATTGAGGTATGTCCCTTGGTTAAATTTCAACACAAACTATGATGTCTTTTGAACTTCTTGAATGATTGTGTGATTGAAATTCATATTAAGAATACTCATGGGAAAATGTGTCCATGTGAATGAGAATTAGGGTTTTATCGATTAGAATTCCTTGAGATTGACCATAATTGTGAAATTTCCATTGTTGCTTGGTTGTGATAATCGTATTTTGCCATGTTTTATTGATTACATGTTCGGAATGAGCGTGTGATGGTTTGTTAATTGACTAAGTCAGGGTGGTATGAAATTTTTATCTTGGGTTATGTCTTTCATATTGAAAAATGGTGGTTTGAGTGATTATGCATATGCTTGTAGATCCAATCCCATGAAAACTCATGTTTGGTGAAAGTGATTTTGTGATATATTCTGGGATTGACCATTTTTGGATTCTTGACTGTGTTGGGGAATTCATATTTGATTGTTTATTATGGGGAAGAATTTTGGGTTCATTTCTTATTTGGAATATCATGCTTGGGTAATGGATTTGTTTTTATGCTAAATATGTTAATGAAATCTTGCTTCGATGTTATTTACATTTGTGTTTTGAATAAATTTTATAGTTTTTTCGGTGAAGTTATAGGAACCTTAGGTACCTGATGTCCCTTGCTACTAGTGTCTCGTATGACATGTAGGAGGACCTATGGGTTGTAGTTGCCCCTCGTAGGGATGGTAGTGACCAAAGGTTGCTTAACATTCACCATATGAGACCCACCTATGGGTCATAGTGTCCACTATGAATCGTACTGGGGTCTTGTGCACTTGCCTTGTGATATATTTTTGATATTGAAAGTCGTTACGAGCCTAGTTTATGACCCGTAGTGAAGAGTATGACTAAGCCTCATACTGGAGTTTAGTATAACCTATTATAGGAAACTATGGACTACGAGGCCACAGTACGACTCGTAGTCTTCACTATGAGTTGTAATTGAACTTCGTACCTACAATCTGCAAGTGATGCAATGTGATTTTATTGAGTGTTTTTCTTTTTGTCATTGTTTTTTCTTGTTCTTATATCTTTTTCTGTTATTTGTTTAGGTAACTTGAGGCTAATTGTTAGTTTGTGAAGAATATTTCAGGTACAATGGGCTGAAAAATAGAAATGCATTAATCCAAGCCTTCAATAGGAGGCTGAGGGACCAAGAAACAGACGATGAATGCTCTAAAGGCTCAACTGAAGAGCCCAATATCCGGATTGACTCTGAGGCTCAGAGGCCTCGAACTAGAGCTCAGACTGCACTGATCATGATGGAAGTTGAGAGTAACTCCTAGTCTAACAAGGGTGGGGGGGAAGTGTTAGATTGATCCTAATACAATGAGCTGCCTTAGGATGGACGAGCAGCCAGTCCTTAGTTGACCCATCCATTTCTACTGATGATCCTCCTCATCAGCGATGGGGAATCATGGGTATGAAGGCTATCTACTGGTAGGGGTTGGAGCCTAAGGGCTAGGGGAAGCCCATGAGGCCATTTTATGAGGAGAACCAATTAGTTGATTCTAGGATAAACCATGTTCCTAAGTTGGCAGTCGAGATAGATAGGCATAGGCTACAATGGCTGACAGAGAAGCTGAGCAAGTATGCCCCACTTCTAGTCTGAGAGTTGTATGCAACATAAATAGCCACCATTCTCAAATATCTTCCCAAGGGGTATAAATCTATTGATAGGCCCCGGTTGAGAGAGGTCCTAGTTCAAGGCAAGCGGGTGAACATTTTAGAGGAGACTATCTGCACAGTATAGTTTGGGCTTTTTTATAGAGCATCCCAATCTACAGCCGAGCATGATAGCTAGGTCAATAAGATGAGATAGGCTATGATTGGGAAGAATGTGGACCTGAGGATCAAGCTCCTGAGATAGGTGGCTAGTGAAATATCAGATAATGACCCCGAGCCTACATGGGTTATCACACACACCAAGCCCATCATGAAGTCTCATCTCTCTTTCCTTACAAAATTTTGGTGGTCCATCATCCTATCTCTCATCCAACCTATATACATCAATAATGTTATCACATTGGAGTGAGTGGTCCTCCTAGCCAACATCTTAGCTAGCTACGACATTGATTGGGCCCGTACGATGGCTGAGTAGATTCATAAGTCCGCACTTTGGAGGAATATATACATGAACTTTCCTATCCTGATCCATAAGCTATGCATGAAAGCCAGGGTGCACGTCTCTCTCCATCTTGATCCACATGTTGAGGCCCTTCAAACCATGGATCCCAGCCTGATTAAGGCTGATGAAAATCCGATGGCTCTCCAGCGAGCAGCACCTGCTCTTATTCTTGAGCCATTTCCTTCTAAGCTAGCTACAATGGGTTTGACGCTAGATGCCACTACTTCCACTACAACTGCATTAGAGTAGCTCATAATAACTAACACTGACATGGGTCTCTCAACATCCACACTTACACTAGAGCCATCTATATCTCAGGTTCCTTCTGTAAAGTTTCCTACTGTGCCTGCTATTGTATTTCAGGCCATGTTTCATAGGTTATCTAAGACAGAGGACAAGCTAGCCAGGTTGATGGAGCAGACCAAGCCGTGGGTTCACCAAATAGTCTAGGCTTCAAAGGAGAGGTCTAAGTCATTTACTCTTTCAGTCATGAACCAGAGAATTGCTGCAGTGGATGCCTAGGTTGATACTTTTAAGGCTAGAGTTCAGAAGAGGCTTGATAGGTGAAAGGCCCCAAAAATACCCCAAAATATGCTTTTGAAATACCCATGATTATAATTTCTATATATCTCAAAATCCGTGCATAATATCAAAAATATGACTTTATATTCTTGATTCGAGGGCAAAATTAAGTGGGAGATAGGTATAACCCTGATTTTAAAAGACTCGTAGCAAAAAATATTTTTTATCAACTTTTCACAAAACAGTGGGCATTCGCGTTGGCTCCCAATGCGGACCTATTGTAGAGCAGTATTATCAGTTCCTTAATTTTCTTATTTTGGATTAAGTCATTAGGGTCTTGGCCTCGTGCCCATTTATGCATAAAAACACCTATAATTAGCCCCTTTTTCAACTCTACATCACTTAAAACACTTTTAGTTACCCTCTCGAAGACTTAACTAAATATTTCATCTAAATTCAAGTGTCCCAAGATTAATTCTTGATCTCAACAACTCCATTCAAGCTTCAAGTCTCCTTTAAGTCTACATCATGAAAACCCGAGTTTAAGGTATGTGGGTTTCATCCATTCGGTCCTTTCACACATGAAGCCTAATCTCCCTTTTTATGAAAATTGCATATTTTCAAGTTGTATCTTCTATGGGTATATTTTATTATGAATTTTGATTACAAATTATGTTAGAGTTTTATGAAATGTTGGATGAATATGAATATTTGTCTATTTCAAGATTATGCTATGAATTGGTTTTGTCTATTGAGACTATGCATGTTTTGAGCTACGAAACTATGATCTATTATGAGATTTAGTGATGGATTTCAAGGTATCTTACGTGAGGGTTTTGCTACATATTGGTATGTTTGTTTACATTGAGTTTTCTCATATTATTTCACTCTTGAATTTCATGATTTTGAACTAGCATTACACACCCACCAAGTGTTTGATAAAATGTCTTGACAAGGATTCTCAAGTGATTGATGGTCTATTTCATGATATAAGGCAAGTGACTTTATGATGATTAAGGGATGGTATGTATGCATTGAATTCATAAAAAGTATCTATAGTGTTGTAAGTTGACCACATATTGTTGGAGGTGACATGCCTAATCATCTTGTAGAGAGGGTGACATGCCTCGACCACCTTGTTAGGGGGTGACATGCCCATACTGCCGTGTTGAGGGGTACATAGCTCGACCACCATGTTGGGGGGTGACATGCCCATACTATCATGTTAAGGGGTAGATATCTCAACCACCTTGTCGGGGGGTGACATTTCCATACTACCACGTTGAGAGGTAGATACCTCAACCACCTTGCTGGGGGGTGACATGTCCATACCACCATTTTGAGGGTGGATACTCAATCACCTTTCAAGGGGGTGACATGCCTTGGATTCCAAGTGATAGTTGCTTGGTCTATGATTATGGTCTCCTCCCGCATATGTAATCTATATTTGCAAGTTATATGATTTACAAGTATGTTTTACCTCAAGCATTGATCATGCATGCTTTATTAATAGTACACTTATCCATTGCTTATGATTATGCATTTTGAATATGTTGGCTATGTCTTATCGCATTGTATACTATATACTTAGTACATTCAAACATACTAACGCATACTATGCCTATGTGATGTTACCATGTAGGAATCGGAGTACCTCTTGATCATCCTCCACGTGACTAGTTTTGGCATTTCAGAAGATAAGCTTTGGTGAGTCCTCAAGTCCAGGGACACTACCTATGCTACTCTTACTATTTGATGTCTCTTTATGTTGAACGTTTAATACTATGAGGGTGAGGCCAGAAAGCATTTTGTCCCTCACTCCAATCTATATTAGAGGTGTTATTGGAACAATTAATGTACTTATACTTTGAGCTTGACTCTTGAGTATTTTATGATCATTAAAGACTTCCCTTAGTCCCTTTTCCCTTATTTGTATCTCTTGTTATTATTATTTTGCTTCCACGACCAAAGATGTGTGATTGATATGCTAAGAGGTTTGTTTTGGGTTCTTTTGGGTTCTTCATTTCCATGTCATGTCTAGGACCTAGGCTTGGGTCATGACAACGGGGCCTGGCCTGCAGATATGTCTGCCTTCCAGCAGGAGTTTGCCAAGTTCAAGGCCGATTTGGTTGCTTTACTAGCAGCCCCGATCACAGCTCTGGAGCAAGCCTGAGAGTAAAGACTGATTGATCTATTTGATATTGAGGATTGACCATATGCTCCCAGGAAGAGGCCAATAGAGGAGACTAATACTGAGGTAGCACATAAGTGGCAGAGGACTTTGAAGAGTAGGAGGAGGCTATCACTGAACTTTTCATGAGAGAGTTGATAGAGGCAGAGGAGCAAAGAAAGGCTTTTTAGCTGGAGAGATTGCACGGAGCTGGTATATCTAGTTCAGCTATAGCCCAAATTACTCTGGAGGAGGGAGCCACCCATGACCAAATTGATGCTGGTACCTGAGCACCATGTAGATGTTTGATGTTTTTTTCCCCCGTTTTTACTACTATTTTTGGATATTTTGTTCTTATTATTGTTTTGGATGATTTATTTTTATTTAGTTTTGTAATATACTTTGAGGACAAAGTACTTTTGTTTCGGTGGGGTATAGGTAGTTATGGATTAAGGTGATGTTTGAGTATCCTTTAATCCATACTATCCTTGTTTTGATATCCCAATATTTTCTTGCCGTGTATGTTTTCCTTGTGGATGATTTTCTTTATGTTGAACCGATATGGTTTTGGTGTTTTGAATAATTTGTGTGTATATGGTGATTGATACTTTTAGTAATAAATAATTTTGAATGGGTTCATTGAATGTTTTGAAAATTAGTACCCACAAAATTTTTGTGATTATTGGTTATTCTTGCGATCTTGCTTGTGTGTTGATTTGGAAATGATTGTTCTGATTGAGTAAAGGCAAGTTGATGCTTGAATCATGATAGGTGAGTCTCTATTGGCTATGTATGCAATGCCATGTATGTGTGAGCTAATTTTATGTGTTCATGCATTATGTACTGATTCGGAACTTGCCTTTTTACACTGAGTTGGATTGGAGATTATGTTGATTAGGAAAAGATCTTCGGCCATTATTTTTTAAAGTAGTCCACTTTTGCCTAAATGACCCACCAAATGAGAAACTTTATCCCTTGTTCCAAATGTTTGAGCCTTACATGCACTTTTTCTTTCTTGATACCTAGCTAACCTAACCTTGTATAGTGAAATACCTTGATATTGGCCCTGGTCTATCCTTGAACATTGTGAACATTGATTGAGGAAAAAAGCCTATGTTGAGGGTGGCTACAAAAAGTGGCCCTGGTTTAGGTAATGGATATTGTGTAGTTCACCTCAAGCTAAAATCCTAACCTGAGGGTGGTTGATGTTGTGGCATAGTAGCAAAAAATGAGGTGAGTAAATGGAAATGAAAGAAAGAATGTAAATTTATTTACTGGGTAAGAGAAAAAGAAGAAAGAGAAGAAAAGCAAAATGAGTTAAAAAATAAGGAACAAGTTGAGAAATAAAAAGAAAGTACTCAAAAAAGCTTGAAAATGAAGAGTAAGGGAGAACAAAGTGGAAATGATTGAGTTATTCAGGCGAAAGTGTTGAAAAATGTGGTTCAAGGTTGGCTTTAGCCAGTAATTGCCCAAAATACCATACTAAAGCACCCATGAGCCTACGTTACAAGCTTATGAAGTCCTAAAGTGATCCTGATCCAACTAGTCAACAGTCTGGGTTGTGAGTACATAGGCAAGCCTATGGTATTAGTCATCATGCATGGATCTCATTTGCGAGAGTGAGTATGCTTGCACAGTCCCTTAATCTAGTTTGACTGCTTATTAAGTGAAAGAGAGGGACTTTTTTCCCATGAGAGCATTTACATTGCATGGTTAGCATATGACCTGTTTAGTTAGTGCGGATTGCTGATACACCTTAACTTGTCATAGTTGAATTGCAAAATGTATCAATGTGCCTTGGTTTGCTTGATAGCTATATGACCATGTTTTGAAAGTGCTTGTTTAGGTACCTAAGATTGAAATTGAGTAAAGTACATGCCGGGAGGATGGTTGCTATGTATTGCTCATTATCCTTCTTGATTGAGTCATTACTTGAGGACAAGCAATAATTCTAAGTTGATGATATTGATGTGCTATCAAAATATAGGACATTTGGTGCCTAAAATAAAGGATTTTGTGTGCTCTCAAAGCGACTTTTTATGGTTTTTATATGTGTTGTGTTTGTTTTTGTAAATATAGGTTGGCTTAATCTTGGGGAAAGTAGCAAATTTTGTTAAATTTAAGGACCTACAGTACCAACTATGAGTCATAGCCCATGCTACGAGTCATAGGGGATAGCCGCAGTGATTAATAGCTTCCAAAATCAAAATTTGAAAAACTAAAGTTCAGCCATAGAAGCCCAGGGTATAGGTCGTAGTCCTTACTATTACTCATAGAATAGGACCTCTTAGTGATTAAAAGTGTTGATTTCATTTGGACCAAGGAATATAATGTTTGAGTACGAAAAGGCACTACGAGACATAGACCGATAACGACTCATAGTGTGGATCATAGCAGTCAAGTCAAAAGTGCCAAGTGTTGGCTATGTAAGCCCGACAATGACTTGTAGGTCACCCTACGAGTCTTATTTACGAGCCGTAACTGTTGCCGACCAGATATTCTATTTTATTTTAAAGACCTTCTTATAAATAGTATAAATAGTATAAGTTAGGGTTTTTAGAAGGAGAATCAGATTATGTACAAACAATAGAATATTTTCTAGAGAGAATCTTTTAGGGTTTTAGAGTAGACAACTAGGGTTTCACTTGTTGTAATTCAACTTCATTATTCAAGCTTCTGAATCCAAACTCAAGATAGTTTATTATTCTTCATTTTCCTTGGGTAATTTCTCAACTATGTCTATTTTATTCATTGTTTGTGTTTTTGCCCAAGCTATGAGTAGCTAAACTCCCACAAATTTGGGTTGTGGGAACCATGAGTAGCTAGCTTGAAATAGCCCAGATTATTTGCATTTCTTTAGTTAGGTGTTTGTATGTATTATCCATTTTCCTTCGTATTGCTTATTGTTTGATGGTGGCCAACATCGAACCCCACCTAGTATCTTGATCCCAACCAGGATAGTGATGAATAGAAAAATAAAATGGGTGATGGAATTCGATTGATGTATTCTCATCTAATCACTCAAACCCGACCAAGGAGTGGTTGACTGGGATAGTAGGTAACAATTAGTTTGGCACACCATAGTAGCTGACCAAGTGCCATGGTTAAATTCAACCTTTACCTTTACCAAAGGACTGGAAGAACCTAACTTATCGTCCTGCATGTAATTCCTTAATTAAAGTTATGTTATTTTGGATATTTGAGTTATTGAATCATGGGGAACACAATTCCTAAGTTGCTCCTCAAATTGATTGTCTCTTCATGATTGTTAGTAGAGTTTTTATAGTTATTTCACTCCAATTTGTAGAAACCCCTCTCTTTAGAGAATATAGTTGATTGATTCTTAAAATTATTATTGGCGAATCAATGTGGTCAACTCCATATTTCCTGTGGATTTGACCCTAGCCATTGGTCAGGTTTATACTTAATAGCGATTGCATTACTATTTGATCGTGAATATCAAAGTACCCACGGGTGTCTCATTTATCATGTTACTACTAGATTGTAGGATCTAGTCTTGACAAACTTAGTATAAGAGCATGAGGTTTGAAAATGTTCCCTAGATGTCCAAGCATATCGCATCAAGTAGAGTCAGATTTAGGGTTGTGAAGCATGGGACAACCACGAATGAGAGGTTATGAGATATTTAGGAAAAGTTTCCCTTCTTCTTGACTCATGTTGTGCCTATAGAGTTGTCTAAGGATCTCTCACAAGAAATGATATTCTCTTTGCTATTTCTAGATCATTCCACCAAGAAGAGCTAATAAGACCCAAGTTACACCTCTCTTTTGGAGGATAAAGTAGTCATTCTCAAATATAAAACCTAAACAAGGTTAAGGTCGAAACCCATAGAGAATATGAAGACTCACAATGAATTCATCAATATGCAATTCAAGCAATTAACAACTCAATTACCTAAAGATGGGGTGGGGTGGGGTTGCAATGTTCAACAAGAAAATAAATTAAAATAACTTAAGGAAGAGACAATCAATAATGGAGAGCAACTTGGTAATTGTGTTCCTCGTCATTCACCAACTCAATATCCCCAGATAACCCAATTCTCAACTAGATTATAGCATGTAGGATGGTAATTGAAGTTCACCAAGCCCTTTAGTCAAAGGTGAGTGGTTAAATTTACAATGTGACTTGGCCCATCTACATAGTGTGCAATACTAACCATTACTTATAGCCCCATCAACCTCTCCTTGGTCTAGTTCGGTTGATTAGACAAGAACACATCATTGAATCCTGTTAATCAATCTCTTTTCCTATTCATTACTACCTACTTTAGGATGGTAACACTAGGAAAGTTCTAATGTTGGCCACCACTAGAAACATGCAAAATGAAGAGAATTAATAAATACATTTACATAACCATTCCAAGAATTGCAAATTATCTGGGTTTATTAGGTTAGATCTTCATTGTTCTCACAATCCCATGTCATGGATTTAGCTACTCATACTATTGGTAGATGAAAAAATCATGAATTGGGAAAACATAATCAATCATTTATCCAATTGAGTTGAAGAACAAGGAAATCCAAAATATATTGAGAATCACAAGATTTGAAGATACAATGAATCCACAAGTGTATTCTCCTCCAAAATTGAAGTCTCCAAGTACAAAAACCCTAAAATTGCTTTCTAACAACGTTCTCTGTTGTACTCTCTTCAAAATTAACCTAAAAATTACTATTTATAGTATTTACAAACAAGTCCTGAAAAAAATAGAAAAATTGGTCGGCGACTTTCTATGACAGATATTTAAAACTCGTAAACTAACTTACTAGTAGTAATTAGGGTCTTGTATTCAGCTCTTGAGATCTTGGAATTTATTACTATAGATTCACTTTATGAATCATATACTGATTTATGAATCGTATTATACTTTTGTAGACTTCATCTGCATCTATCACAACTCAATCCTAAGGATTAGACGTGACACGATGAATGGGGACCGAAGGGACCCCAAACAAGCCTCTTCGCATATCATCTACAGTTCCTTGCTCACAAAACCAATTAAACAACAACAAGAGAGTACTAATAAGGATACAGAGACTAAAGAAAGTTTTAGATAACTACAAATAAACAAGAGTCAAGAACATAGCATAATTACATCACTTGTCCAACAACACCTCTAAACATAGACTTGACTTGGGGCCAAGACACTTTCCAGGCTCACCCTTATAGTATCAATAGTTAAACACAAATAAATAACATAAGTGGGAGTAGCATAGCTAGTATCCGTGAACTTGAGGACTCACCAAAGCTTATCTTCAAGATGTCGCAACTAGCCACATGGAGGATGATCATGAGGAGCTTCGGTTCCTATATGGTAACATCATGTAGGCATAGAGTATGCGTTAGTACATTTGAATGTACTAAGTATGTAGGATGCAATGCAACAAGAGATAGGCAACATAGTCAAAATCCATAGACATAGGCAATGGATAGTATAATAAAATATGGCATGCATGATCAATGTTTGAAGTAAAAAATGCTTATATAGAACATATTACATGTGTAGGAAGAGACCATCATCAAAAAACAAACAAACTAGTACTTGGAATTCAAGGCATGTCACCCCATTGGAAGGTGATTGAGGCATATTCCCCTCAATTGGTAGATGGGTATGTCAGCCCCGATCATAGTGGTCAAGGTATATACCCCTTAACATGATAGCTGGGTATGTCACACCCTACCAAAGTGGCCAAGGTATATACCCTCAACATGCCCATTAAAGTGGTTAAGGTAAATACCACTCAATATTGTAAATGGACATAGCACCCCCATCAAAATGGTTGAAGCATATCACCCCCTCAACAAGGCGTGGTCAACTTGCAACATTATAGATACTTTTCAAGAATTCAACACATATATACATTATTTTCATCATCATATAGTCACTTGACTCATAGGCTATACAATAGATCATCAATAACTCAAGAATCCTTAACCGGACGTTTTATCTAATACTTGGTAGGTGTGTAATTCTAGTTCAAAATCATGCAACTAAAGACTAAAATCATGTGAGAAAATTTAATGTTAATCAATCCACCAATACTTAGTAACACCGTCATGCAAGATACATTGAAAACCCTCATCAAATCTCATCATAGAACATAGATTCATAGCTCAAAACATGCTTAGATAGTCAACATTTTATGGAACCCCAACATAGTTTTTAATCAAATTCATAGTAAGAAATACCCATAGATAAATCAACTTGAAATATGCAAATTTACTAAAAAGAAGGTTGGGAACAATGGGTGGAATGACCCAATGGTTGAAACCCATATACCTAAAATTTGGAGATTTCCTTGATGAAGATTCGAATGAGAACTTGAAGCTTGAATGAATTTCTTGAGATCCAGAATGAGTTTGTGACACTTGATTTTCGATGAAATATTTGACTAAGTGTTAAAGAGGGTTTTGGGAAATGTCTTGAATGGTTTGGGGTTGTAAAATGACAAAGTATATGTGTTTTTATGCATATGAGGGCGTAGGTCCAAGTCCTAAAAGCCTTGGACCGAAAGAAGAAATCTGACACAAAAATAATACTGGTCCGCCCCCTGGCCGCGTCGCGCCTGGTGTGTGGATCGTCACTATTTTTTGCCAATATTGGAAAATGAAATTGTGACATGGTTGCTCTAAAATCAGTATTATACCTATCTCCCACTCCATTATGCCTCCTAATCACAAATATAAAGTCGAATTTTTGATATCACACACTGATTTTGAGATATATGGAAATTCTAATTATGGGCATTTTCGAGGCACATTTTCGAGCACTTTTATTTTGGGGAATTTCAATATCTCCCCCTTGGGAATATTCATCTCCAAATGTCAAAGAAACATATATGAGAGAAATAATCAAGATGAGTTCAGCCCACACATAAATGCAACAAATGCATCAAAAAATCATTTTCAAAATCTCAGCATAAATGTCAAAATCACCATAACTTGCCAACATAAACATGAATGCATGCAAATGACATAAGGGCTGAAACTTAAGACAGAAATCACATAAGGGACTTGAATTAGTACTTTAGGCTTGAGTAGAATGGAAGAGATATAGATATCGCTTTTGCATGTCTGCCTCGGCTTCCCATATGGCACTTTGAACTTGTTGGTTCCTCCAAAGGTCCTTGACGGAAGCAATATCCTTGTTCCTCAACCTCTTCACTTTTCTATTCAAAATTTCCACTAGTATATCTTCATAAGTCAAATTGTGTTCAACAATACCCACAACATCTAAGGGCACAATAACACTTGGGGCACCCATACACTTCCTCAACATAGAAAGATGGAAGACCAGATGAACCATATTCATATCATTAGGCAAATCCAACTCATAGGCCACCTTACCAATCCTCCTCAACACTCTATAAGGTCACACAAATCATGGACTCAATTTACCCTTCTTACCAAAATGAACCACACCCTTCATGGGTGAGACCTTTAAATAGACCCAATCACCAACCTTAAATTCAAGATCCCTCCTCCTCACATCAGAATAGGACTTTTGTCGACTTTAGTATTTTCAACCTCTCTCTTATAAACCTCACCTTTTCCTTGGCCTCCACAACCAAATTCATACCCAACAAAGCCATCTCTCTACCTCAAGCCATCCAACCGGGGACCTAAAATTCCTACCATAAAGAGCTTCAAAAGAAGCCATACTAATGCTTGAATGATAACTATTGTTGTAAGCAAACTCAATGAATGGAAGATGTTCATCCCAACTACCTGTAAACTCCAAAACACAAGCTCTGAGCACATACTCAAGAGTTTAGATAGTTCTTTCGGCTTAGCCATCCGTTTGAGGGTGAAAGGCTATACTTGATACCAAGACCTCTTTTTTGGAAAGACCTCCAAAAGTAAGGAGTGCATTTAGCACCTCGATCCAAAATGATAGACAAAGGCACCCCATGCAATCTAACCAACTCATGAATGTACAATCTAGCATAATCCTTGGCATAATATGTAGCCTTAAACGGTAGAAAATGAGCCAACTTTTTCATTCTATCAATTACAAGCCAAAATAGAATCAAAATGCTTTCTAGTCTTAGGCAACCCAACCACAAAATCCATGTTAATTTCCTTGCACTTCCAAGTAGGAATCTCTATATCATGGGCTAGGCCACTTGGCCTTTGATGTTCGGCTTTAACTTATTGGCAATTATGACATCCGAATACAAACTCAGCAATGTCTCTTTTCATACCACCCCACCAAAACTCTTCCCTTAAATCTCTATACATCTTTGTAGAATTAAGGTGAATAGAATAGGAAGAACTATGAGCCTTATCTAAAATCATTTTTGTCAAGTCATCAACATTAGGCCCACACAATCTACCTGGATACCTAAGGGCACTATCATCCCCTTGGAAGAAAACTTGTACCTTACCATCTCTCACCAAGGCCTTTAACTCCAACAAGGCAGGGTTAAGATCTTGCTTTGCCTTCACCTCCTCAACCAATGAAGATTTAGAACCATCAATAGCCACAACCCCACCATTATCAACATCTTCCAACCTAATCCCCAATCTGGCCAACCGATGAACCTCTCTAGCGACCTCCTTGCCACCATCATCAATATGAGTTAGGCTACCTATTAAAACTATACTCAAGGCATCTAACACAACATTAGCTTTACTGGGGTGATAATGAACACTCATATCATAATCCTCAAGGAGCTCTTACCACCTTCTTTGTCTCAAGTTAAGATCTTTTTGGGTGAACTTCACATATTGAAGACTCCTATGATTAGTAAACACATCAACATGGACCCTATATAAATAATGATGCCAAATTTTTGAAGCAAACACCACGCCAATTCACGATCATGGGTAGGATAATTCTTTTTATGTACCTTATATTGTCTAGAGGAATAAGCTAACACCTTACCAGTTTGCATCAAAACATAACCCAAACCAATTCTTGAGGCATCACCATACACAACAAACCTTTCCAACCCTTCTGGTACAGATAAGATAGGAGCAGAGACAAGTTTATCTTCCAAAGTTTGGAAGCTGTTTTCACACTCATCGGTCCACACAAAATTTTCCTTCTTTTGGGTCAACTTGGTCATAGGAGAAGCAATTAAAAAGAAACCACTAACAAACCTCTGGTAGTAACCTTTAAAACCCAAGAAACTTCTAATATCTGATGGAGTCAAAGGTCTAGGCCAATTTCTAATTACTTTCGTCTTCTTAGGATCCACCTTAATACCATTACCTGACACTACATGGCCTAGAAAGGAAATTTCTTTCAACCAAAACTCATATTTTTCATATTTGGCATACAACTTCTCCTCCCTCAAGACTCGCAACACCACTCTCAAGTGATTCGCATGCTCCTCCCCTCTATGGAAATATATAAAGATATCGTCAATAAATACCACCACAAAAATATCAAGGTAGGGTTTGAATAACCTATTCATAAGATCCATGAAGATAGCCGATGCATTAGCCAACCCAAAGGACATAACCACAATTCACAATGCCCATACCTAGTCCAAAAGGCCCTCTTGGAAATGTAACGCTCCTTCACTTTCACTTGGTGATACTCGGATCGAAGGTCAATCTTAGAGAAGTGACTAGCCCCTTAAAGTTGGTCAAAAAGATCATCAATCTTTTGTAGAGAGTACTTATTATTTATGGTGACCCTATTAAGTTGTTGATAATCAATACACTTTCTAAGAGAACCATCTTTCTTCTTCACAAACAACACTGGTGCACCCCAAGGTGATTGACTAGGCCTAATAAAACCCTTCTCCAATAAATCCCTCAATTGCTCTTTCAACTCCATCGAGGCCATATGGTAAGGGGGAATAGGAATAAATTGAGTATCGGGAAGGAGGTCTAACCAAAATCTATTTCCCTTTCGGTAGGAACACCAGAAAGCTCATTAGAAAGACATCAACGAACTCATTAACCACCGAAACCGACTCTATAGGAAGGACTTTGGACTCAACATCCCTAACCCTCACAAGATGATAGAGACATCCCTTAGAAATTAACTTTTGGGATTTTATACAAGAAATGAATTTACCCTTGACCACCATATCATGACTTTCCCACTAAAGACCTGGTTCATTAGGGAATTGAAATTTGATCCTATAGGTTCTACAATCAATAGAGGCATAATATGCATGCAAGTAATCCATCCTAAGAATGATATTAAAATCCAGCATATATCCAATTTAACAAAATTACGAGGCAACTTTTTATGCAAAATGAAAATAGGACAATCTCTATAGACCCTTCTAGAATTAATGGATGCACCAATGAGAGTAGACACCTCATATGGCTCACACAACAATTCGTATTTAACATGAAACTTTTTGGAAACAAAAGGAGTAACAAAGGAAAGAGTGGCACCTATGTATATCAATGCATACACATCAAAATCAAAGACTTTTAACATACCAGACACAAAATCAGGCACCTCATCTACCTCTTGTCTCTCTTGAATAACATAGAATCGATTGTGACTTGGGGTACCACCTTGTTGGCCTCCTTTTTCCCTAGGATCCATATTTGTACCTTGTCCTTGTGGATGGCTATCTGTACCCTTGTGTTGATTACGAGGACAATCCATCACCTTATGGCCCACTTCACCACGCCCATAACAAGCATTAGTATCCTTCACACATGGGCCAATGTGACCTCTACCATATCTTGGGCACATAGGATTAGGCACCACACCACCACCATTTTGGACCCTTGGGTTATCATTAGCAAACCTTCTATTAGGAGCATTAGAAGACCCTTGGCCTTGATGAAGTCGGCCACCCTTGGGACTTTGGAATCTACCATTAAAATGGGCTCTCTTGGCCTCACCCATTCTCCTCTTTGTCAACTTTCGCCCTTCAATTATTCGGCATAAGTCATAAGGATGTACAAGTCCATATCACCTATCAACATGGAAGCATGACATTCTTTATTCACCAAATCAAATACAGCAATCACAAACTTGTTCATCCTAGACATTAGCTTGGCCACCAATTGTCGAGCATATTTGGAGAGTTAGTTGAACTTGAGGGCATACTACTTCACACTCATCGACCCTTGCTTTAGATTCATGAATTCCATCATTTTGGCCTCCTTTATCTCAAGAAGGAAGAATTGGTTGAGAAATGCCGCCTTAGATTACTCCCTAAGGACCATATTGTTGTTCCCCTTCTCTACTTTCCATTGAGTAAACCATATTTGGGGTACCCCTTTGAGTTGGTAGGCTACCAACTTCACATTCTTCTTCGAGTTAACCTTCATAATAGACAAAACTTTGTACATCTCATCAATAAATTTTTGAGGATCCTCATCCAACTTAGACCCATGAAATCCCTCACCCTTGAGGCTAGAGTAGGAGCATGAGGGGCTTGGGCCCTTTAGTTGATTTGATTAATCATGGCATGGGATAGCATGGTAATAATATCATCTTGGAACTCTTCATGATCCGCTCCCCTATCATAAAGAGATTGAGGAGTGGGAGGGGCCGATTGCTCCTCGGGTGAACGAGCTCTCCTTAGTCATCCTCTTGGAATAGGCATGATCTAGCATAGCAAACAATATTTGATAGGGGAAAACCTTAACTTCTATAGCATGACACAAATCAAGAAAAATGGAAACATTTCCTAAAACTCCTCATAGCCTCTTACTTATAGTTGTGGTGCATTTCACAACCATAAAATAAACTCTAATCAACGCAGTGTGTTTGATGCCGAGGACCATTAATAGCCTAGTGCTATGATACCAAGTTTGTCACAATCCAAACCTAGGACCTAGACATGACATGGTGAATGGGACACAAAGGGACCTCGAACAAGCCTCTTAGGATTCACTTACACATCCTTGTTCACGGAAGCAATTAAATAAAAACAAGAGACTATAAATAAGGATAGAGGGACTAAGGGAAGTTTTAGATAACCATAAATAAACAAGAGTAAAAAACATAGCATAATTACATCACTTGTCCAACAACACCTCTAAACATAGACTTGAGAGGGTCAAAGACACTTTTCAATCTTACATACATAGTATGAAGAGTTCAACATGAAGAAATAACATGAGCGAGAGTAGCATAGGTAGTGTCCCCGAACTTGAGGACTCACCAAAGCTTCTTTAAGATATAGCAACTAGCCACATGGAGGATTATCATGAGGAGATCCGGTTCCTATATAGTAACTTCATGTAGGCATAGAGTATGTGTTAGTACATCTGAATGTACTAATATGTAGGATACAATGCAATAAGAGATAGGCAACATAGTCAAAATGTATAAACATAGGTAATGGATAGTATAATAATAATATGGCATGCATTATCAATGCTTTATGTAAAATATGATTATATGGAATATATTACATGTGTAAGAAGAGACCATTATCATAGACTAAGAAAACTAGTACTTGGAATCCAAGGCATGTCACCCCCTTGGAAGGACATTAAGGTATATACCCCTCGATTTGTAGATGGGCATGTCACCCTCATCATAGTGGTCAAGGTATATACCCCTCAACATGGAAGATGGGAATGTCACCACCTATCGAAGTGGACAAGATATATACCTCTCAAGTGGTAGATCGGCATAGCACCCCCCATCAAAGTGGTCAAGGTATATACCCCTCAACATGGTAGGTTGGCATAACACCTCCATCAAAGTGGTTGAGGCATATCACACCATCAACAAGTTATGGTCAACTTGCATCACTATAGATACTCTTTAATAATTCAACACATATATGCATTCCTTTCATCATCATATAATCACTTGACTCATAGGCTATGCAATAGATCATCAATAACTCAAAACCCCTTAATCGAATATTTTATCAAACACTTGGTGGTGTGTAATGCTAGTTCAAAATGATGCAATTCAAGAGTGAAATCATATGGGTAAAATTAACGTAAATCAATCCACCAACACTTTGTAGAACCCTCACGAGAGATACACTTAAAATCCTCATCAGATCGTATCATAGAACATGGATTCATAGCTCAAAACATGCTTAAATAGTTAACATTCTATGAAACCCCAACATAGTTTTTAATCAAATTCATAGTAAGAAATACCCATAGATAAATGAACTTGAAACATGCAAATTAACTAAGATGGAAGGGGCACCATGAGTGGAACGACCCCATTGAAATGACCCTAAAAAGTGCCTGAAAATGTGCCTCAATAGTGCCCAGAATCGTAACTTTCATATATCTCAAAATTCATGCGTGATATTGAAAATTTGACTTCATATTCCTTTTTCAAGGAGTCAAATTGAGTGGTAGATGAGTCTAACCTTGATTTTAGAGCAAACAAATCACAATTTCATTTTTTCAAAAAATACGATATCTAGTAAGGCTTACGCACCCCTGGTGTGACGCCCCAAGGGCGCGCCTCAATATAAATTTTGCCCAGTTTTTTGAGTTCGGTCCAAGGCTTTTGGGTCTTGGGCCTAAGTGTTCCTAAACATGAAAATACCTATAATTAGCTTTATTTTACCCTTATAACATTCAATACATTCCTAAGTACTCACTCAAACACTTAGCTAATATTTTCATCTCCTAGATTCAAGTCTCAAAACTCATCCGGGTCTCAAAGTTCTTATTCAAGCTTCAAGTCTCCATCTCCAATCTTCTTCAAGGATTCCCCTATAGTCAAGGTATGTGGGGTTTCTTAATGGATTCCTTCACCCATGATACCCAAGATCTCTTTTACCTAAAATTGCATTATTTAAAGTTGATTTACTTATGAGTCTTATATACTATGAATTTCACTTCAAACCATGTTGGGGTTTCATGAAAGTATGGTTGTTTTAACAGGTTTTGAGCTATGAATCCAAGGTCTATCTTGAGATTTGCTGAAGTACTTTGATGTATGTTGTTTGAGGGTGTTACCAAGTATTTACTGATAGTTTTACAATGAATTTTCTTACATTACACTCTAAAAATGCATGGCTTTACACCAGAACTATACACCCGCCAAGTGTTAGATAAAATGCTTGAGTTATGATTTCTTGAGGAAATGAAGATCTGATGCATGTCTTATGAGTTGAATGACTATATGATGATGAAAGGAATATATGTATATGAACATTGTCTCTATGTTATAGGAAAAATGACCAGGCCTCACTTAGGAGGTTGTAGGCCTGGGTAACCATGTTGAGGGATTTGTACCTGGATCGCCTTACACGGGAAGTGGCAGACCCATGCAACCATGTTGAGGGGTTTGTACCTTGATAACTATGTTGGGGAGGGGGGTTATACCTCATCAACCATGTTGGGGATTTGTACCTCATCAACCATCTTGGGATGTTTTTACCTTGTCAACCACATAAAGGGGTTTGTACCTCATGCGTCTCTCGAAGGAGGTGGTAGGCCTTGGATATTCACTAAAGTGGTCTCTCTTTATACATGGATTATGTTCTATATAAGCATGATTTACTTTAAGTATCATTCACACATGCCATATTGCTCTATGCTTATTCATTGCCTAGGCTATTTATCTTGCTTATGGTGCTTATCACTTATTGCATTGCGTCCTAAATAATTAGTATATTCAAATATTCTAACGCATGTTCTATGCCTACATGATGTCACCATATAGGAACTGGAGCCTCGCTTGAGTATCCCCACCCATGTGGAGAGTAATATTCCACTCAAGCTTATTGGTGACTCCTCCATTTTGGAGATGTTTCTTATTGTCTCGTGCTATGTTCTAAAATTACCTTTCTTTTATATAAATGTTGACTATGAGGGTGAGCCCGATTCTTGTCTTCGCCCCTGCTCTAATCTATATAGTAGAGGTGTTGTTGGGCATGTCATGTATAATGATATAAGCTTAATTCTCTCTTGACTCTTGTTGATTATGATATGAAAGATGTGTATTAGCCCTAGTTATCCCTATTTACTATCTCTTGTTATATTTTATTGCTTCCATGACCAAAGATATGCAATGATGTTGTAAAAAGCTTACTTGGGGTCCCTTTAGGTTCCCCTTGTGTTGTGCCACATCTAGGCCCTAGGATTGGGTTGTGACAAACTTGGCATCAGTGCACTAGGTTGTTAGATCCTCAGAGTCAAAGACATTATGTCAATTATAGTCTTGTTCATGATTATGTGTGCACCATAACTATGAGCAAGAGGCTATCAGAAGTTTATGAAATGTTTCCTTTCTTCTTACTCTATGTCGTGCTATAGAAGTTGAGGTAAGTTTTTCCCCCTAATGATTGTCCTTTGCTATGCTAGATCATGCCTAACATAAGAGGGATAAGAGCCTACATACCCATGGAGCAACTAACTAATGGAGAGCTTCAGGATGCTCACACTTTGCTTGAACAAGTTGTAGCTAACCAAGCCAATAATAGAGCCCAAGCCCCTCATGCTCCTACACCGGCATCTCAGGTGAGGGATTTTATGGGGAAGAATCCACCAGAATTCCATGGGTCAAAGGTGAGTGAGGACCCTCAAGAGTTCGTTAATGAGGTTTACAAGATTTGGGGTATCATAGGTATGAGGTCAGAGGATAAGGCAGAGTTGGCGGCCTACCAACTCAAAGGATTAGCACAAATATGGTACAATCAATGGAAAAAGGAAATGGGGGTCGACTATGTGATACTTTAGGAGGAGTTTAAGGTACATTTCCTTAATTAGTTCTTCCCTCTTGAGCTTAGAGAAGCCAAATTGGTGGAATTTATGAATTTGAGACAAGGGTATATGAGTCTGAGGGAGAATGCCCTCAAGTTCTACCAACTTTCAAAATATGCTCCACATTTGGTGGCCGACTCAAGATCTAGGATGAACAAATTTGTAATGGGTGTTTTCGACTTGGTGAGTGAGGAATGCCGGTCCACCATGTTGATTAATGACATTGATTTGTCCTATTTGATGACCTATGCTGAACAAATGGCAGAAACATTTGAGGAAAAAAAGGGGTCATGGGGCCGAGAGGGCCCATTTTGAGGGAAAGTTCCATAGTCAAAAGGGTAGCGGGTTTCATCAAAGCCAAGGGTCTTCTTATGCATTTCAGAAGAGGGTTGCTAATGATTTTCTAAGGGGTCAAGGTGTTGGAGGTGTGGTTCCTAATGGTAGGTGTCCATAATATGGTTTGGGTCATAGTGGCCAGTGCTTGAGGGATACTAATATTTGCTATGGTTGTGGGAAAGTTGGGACTAAGGTGATAGATTACCCCCAAAATCGCACCAATTGTAATGAGGTTCATACACAGAGTGCTAATGCGGTTTCTTTGCGAAAGGGTGGCCAACAAGATAGTTGCCCAAGGCACAACTGATTTTATCCTTTGCATGGGAGGCAAGGGGTTGATGAGTTGCCCGACTTTGTTACTGGTATGTTGAAAATCTTCGATTATGATGTGTAAGCATTGATTGATTCAAGTGGCACTCTTTCTTTTGTCACCCTCTTTGTTGCCAAAAGGTTCCATGTTGAATCAGAATTGTTGTGTGAGTCATATGAGGTATCTACTCCTGTTGGTGCATCTATTGTTGCTAAGAAGGTCTATAGGAATTGTCCCATTTGCATCTTGTATAAAATATTTCCTTGTGATCTTGTCGAGTTGGACATGGTTGATTTTGATGTCATTCTTTAGATGGATTAGTTGCATGCATACTATGCTTCTATTAATTGTAGAACCTGTAGGGTCAAATTCCAATTCCCAAATGAACCCATCCTTGAGTTGGAGAGTCATGATATGGTGGTCAAGAGTAGCTTCATTTCTTATATTAAAGCCTATAAGTTGATCTCTAAGGGGTGTCTTTACCATCTTGTGAAGGTTAGAGATGTGGAGTCTAAATCCTTCCCATAGAGTCGATTTTGGTTGTAAATGAGTTCCTTGATGTCTTTCCAAATGACCTTCTCGGTGTTCCTCACTGAACAGGTAATATATTTAGGTATAGACATCCTTCCCAATACTCAACTCATCTCTATTCTCCCTTATCATATGGCCCCGGTGGAGTAAAGAGTTGAAGGAGCAATTGAGGGATTTCTTGGAGAAGGGTTTCATTAGGCATAGCCAATCACCTTGAGGGTGCACTGTGTTGTTTGTAAAGAAGAAGGATGGGTCCCTTAGAATGTGTATTAACTATCGACAACCTAATAGGGTCACCATCAAGAATAGGTATCCTCTGCCAAGAACTTATGATTTGTTTGACCCATTGCAAAGGGCTAGCCACTTCTCTAAGATTGATCTTCGGTCCAGGTACTATTAAATGGAGGTGAGGGAGTATGTTATCCCTAAGATGGCCTTTTGGACTAGGTGTGAGCATTATGACTTTGTTGTGATGTCATTTGGGTTGATCAATGCACCGACGATCTTTACGGTTCTTATGAACAGGGTCTTCAAATCCTACCTTGATTTGTTTGTTATGGTCTTCATTGATGATAGTTTGATCTATTCTCACAATGGGAGGAGCATGTGGCTCATTTGAGGGTAGTGTTGCAAAGGTTGAGAGAGGAGAAATTGTATGCTAATCATGAAAAGTATGAATTTTTCTTAAAGGAGGTTGCCTTAATAGGTCTTGTGGTATAGGCGGATAGTATTAAGATGGATCCTAAAAAGATGGATGTGATTAAAAATTGTCCTAGACTATTGACCCCGTTGGATATTAGTAG
Organism: Solanum sejunctum; assembly: GCA_025642045.1. Classification (NCBI taxonomy): domain Eukaryota; kingdom Viridiplantae; phylum Streptophyta; class Magnoliopsida; order Solanales; family Solanaceae; genus Solanum; species Solanum sejunctum. The sequence goes on along the minus strand of JAOTQJ010200380.1, from coordinate 30,664 downwards.
CTTCTTGGGCTTAGCGGGTTACTATCGGAGATTTGTGAATGGGTTCTATTCTATTGTTTCTCCTATGACGAAATTGACTTAAAAGAATGTTAAGACTACATATAGGGTTGAAGATTATGCTAGGTTGTATGTTTGTGACTTGGTGATATTGCATAGGTTTTCTTTGTTCATCATATCAAACCATGGTGCACAATTCACTTCACACTTTTGGAGGTCTTTCCAAAGAGGTCTTGGAACCAAGGTAAAGCTTAGTACGACTTTTCACCCTCAAACAAATGGCCAAGCTGAAAGAACTATTCAAACCCTTCAGAATATGGTTAGGGCTTGTGTATTGGAGCTCAAGGGTAGTTGGGATGATCATCTTCCATTGATTGAGTTTACATATAACAATAGCTACCATTCTACCATCGCTATGGCTCCTTTTGAGGCCCTCTATGGTAGGCATTGTAGATCACTATTTAGGTGGTTTAAGGTTGGTAAGGTGGCTTTATTGGGTCCAGATCTGGTTATGGATGCCATGGAGAAGGTAAGGATGATTATAGAAACATTGAAAATGGCCCAAAGTCACCAAAAGTCTTATGCCAATGCGAGGAGGAGGGATCTTGAATTCAAGGTTGGTGATTGGATTTATTTGAAGGTGTCACCCATGAAGGGTGAGGTCTATTTTATAATAAGAGAAAGTTGAGCCCTAGATATATGGGTCCTTATAGGATGAGGATGAGGATTGGTAAGGTGGCCTACTAGTTGGATTTTTCTAAAGAAATGGAATTGGTTCATCCGGTCTTCCATGTGTCTATGTTGAGGAAGTGTGTAGGTGATCCTAATGCTATTGTGCCTCTTGATGTTGTGGGATAGTTGAAGACAACTTGACATTTTAAGAATTTCCAGTGGAGATCTTGGATAGATGAGTGAAGAGGTTGAGGAACAAGGAAGTTGCTTCAGTTAAGGTCCTTTGGAGGAACCAACAAGTCAAAAGTGCTACTTGGGAAGCCGAAGTGAATATGCAAAAGCGATACCCTTATCTTTTCCACTCTACTTAAGCCTAAGGTATTGGTTGAAGTCCCTTATATGATCTCAAGCCTGAAGTTCAGCCCTCATGCCATTGCATGCATTCATGTTTAAATGACAAGTTCATAATGATTTTACACTTATGCTGAGATTTTTGAAACAATTTTTTTAAGTGTATTGTTGCATCCTTTTGGGCTGAAATTATCATGTTTGTATCTCTCATATACATTTCTTTTACATTTGGACACAAATATTCACAAGGGGAGGATATTGAAATAACCTCAAAAAGTGCCCGAAAATGTGCCTCGAAAGTGCCCGAAATCATAATTTTCACATATCTCAAAATCCATGCATGATATAGAAAATTCAACTTTGTATTCTTGTTCAAGGCGTCAAATTATTTAGGAAATGGGTCTAACTCCAATTTTAGAGCAAACGAATCGCAAATTTATTTTTCCAAAAATAAGATTCCAGTGAGGTTTTCGCACCCCTAGCGTGACGTGCCAAGGGCGCGCCTCAGTATAAATTTTTCCTAGTTTTTCAAGTTCGGTCCAAAGCTTTTGGCTCTTGGGCCTAAGTGTTTCCAAATGTGAAAACACCTATACTTAGCTTTGTTTCACCCTCATATCATTCAAGACATTGCTAAATACTGACTCAAACACTTAGCCAATATTTCATTTCCTAAATTTTCTACTCTCAAAACTCATCTAGATCTCAAGGTTCTCATTCAAGCTTCAAGTCACCATGTCTAATCTTCTTCAAGGATTCTCCCAAAGTCATGGTATGTAGGTTTCTTTCATGGGTTTTTTTCACCCATGATACCTAAGCTTTCTTTTACCTAAAATTGCATGATTTAAAGTTGATTTACTCATGGTTTATCTATTATAAATTTTACTACACACCATATTGGGGTTTCATGAAAGTATGGTTGTTTAAGCATGTTTTGAGCTATGAATCTAAGGTCTATCTTGAGATTTGATCAAGGTATTTGATGTATGTTGCTTGAGGTTGTTACCAAGTATCTATTCATGGTTTTATAATGAATTTTCTTGCACGATTTCACTCTTAAAATGCATGGTTTTACGCTAGCACTACACACCCACCAAGTGTTTGATAAAATGTCCAGGTTATGATTTCTTGAGGAGTTGAAGGTCTAATGCATGTCTTATAAGTTGAATGACTATATGATGATCAAAGAAATATATGTATATGGTAATATCTCTATTTTGTGGGGAAAATAACCGAGGCTTACTCGGGAGATTGTAGGATCGGGTAACCATGTTGAGGGGTTTGTACCTCAATCGCCTTGCTCGGGAGGTGGCAGGCCCGTGCAACCATGTTGAGGGGTTTATACCTTGACAACCATGTTGGGGGGGTTTGTACCTCATAAACCATGTTGGTTGGTTGGGGGGGTTTGCACCTCATCAACCATCTTGGGGGGTTTGTACCTCATCATCCACATGAAGGGGTTTTGTAATTCATGCGCCTTTCCAAGGATGTGGTAGGCCTTGGATATTCAGTAATGTGGTCTCTCCTTACATATGGATTATGTTCTATATAAGCATGGTTTACTTCAAGTATCACTCACACATGCCATATTGCTATATGCTTATTCATTGCCTATGATTTGCATCTTTCTTATGGTGTTTATCACTTGTTGCATTGTATCCTACATTCTTAGTACATTCAAACTTATTAACGCATATTCTGTGCCTGCATGATTTCACTATGTAGGAATCATAGGCCCACTTGAGCATCCCCATACATGTGGCTAGTATGATTCCATTGAAGCTTGTTGGTGAGTCCTCCATTCCGAAGACATTGCTTATTGTCTCATGCTATGTTCTAAGACTACCTTTCTTTTATGTAAATATTACTATGTGGCTGAGCTCGGTTGCTTGTCTTGGTCCCCGCTCTTATCAGAGGTGTTATTAGACATGTCATGTATAATGTTATAAGCTTGAATCTCTCTTGGCTCTTGTTGATTATGATATGAAAGATGTCCTTTAGCCCCAGTTATCCCTATTTACTATCTCTTATTGTATTTTATTGCTTTTACAACCAAGGACGTGTAATGATGTGCTAAGAGACTTGCTTGGGGTCCCTTCGAGTTCCCCTTACGTCGTGTCATGTCTAGGCCCTAGGCTTGGGTCGTGACACTAACAGTTGAAACCCACATACCTCAAATTTTGAGATTTCTTTGATGAAGATTCAAATGAGAACTTGAATCTTGAATGAATTTCTTGAGATCCGAAATAAGTTTGGGACACTTGATTTTGAATAAAATATTTGGCTAAGTGTTAGAAATGGTTTTGGGGAATATCTTGAATGATATGGGGTTGAAAAATGACAAAGTATAGGTTGCTTTTATGCACAAAAGGGCTTAGTCCCAAGGCCTTAAAGCCTTGGACCAAAACAGGAAAACTGGCACAAAAATAATACTGGTTCGCGTCCTGGCCACGTAGTGCCAGGGTCACAGATCGTCACTTTTTTTGCCAACTTTGGTAAATTAAATTTTGATACAGTTGCTCTATAATCAGGGTTATACTCATTTCCCATTCAATTTTGCCCCCTGATCACGAATATGAAGTCGGATTTTTAATATCATGCACGAATTTTGAGATATATGAAAATTATGATTATGGACATTTTCAAGGCACAAGTATTTTTTTGGTTTGTTTTAGCATCAATTGGTCCTTCACTGGAATTCTTCGTGAAACCACTCTGTACGACTTGTGGAGTGATCTACAACTTGTATAGAGGTTTCATATAACTAAATTCCATATCTTATCTTTTACTGAAAATCTTCATGAAACACCAACTATACGATTCATTGAATTCTCTATGACTCGTAGAGGGTCCCATAAACAATCAAAAACAAGATGATCTTTAATTTTGCCCCAAAAATTATGCCAACCCGCTCTCTTGCAAACTAAACACCAAAAACACATAAAAACCATAAATGTTGCTTGAGAACACACAAAATCCTAACTTTTAAGCATCAAATGTGTTGTAGTTTGATAGCACATTAATACCCTCAACTTAAAATTGTTGCTTGTCCTCAAGAGAAGACTCAATCTATGTAGAAATATAGCAACACATAGACCTCAACCCAATGACATATATCACATGCAATTCAAACTCAAGTAAACCAACTTTTCAAAAAAGATCATATATCTATTTAGCAAACCAAAACATACTAGTGCATTTGATAACATAACTATGACAAGAAAGGGAATATCAACAGTGCATAATCATTGAGCTAGTCAAATGCTAACAATGCAATGCAATGCTCTCACAGAAGGAAATCCCATTTTTTGAAACTCAAGGATGATTTCAAATTTAGCTTTCGGCCTGTGCAAACACACTTACTCTCACAAAGGATGTTCATGCACAATAACTAATACCATAGGCTTGCCCCTATACTCATGATTCAGATTTTCAACCCTCTGGACTAAGATTACTTTAGGACTTTCTAGGCTTGTAACATAGGCTCAGGGATCTTTGGTATGGCATTTTGGAGAAATAGTGACTAAAAGCCATCCTTGAACTACATTTTTCATAACTTCCACCTTACCAACCTCAATATTTCACCTTATTCTCCCTTTTCCCACATTCAATCTTTTTTGGCTATTTTCTTCTCATTTTCAGCTTTTGCCTCATTTTTCCACCCCATTTTGCTTTTAATCTCAATCTAAGGCATCTTCTTTTTTTTTTGCACCCGATACAAGATTTTATTCTTTTTCTCCTCTTTCTCAACCCACCACCTTATTTTTGTGATTTTACCCCTACATTGGCCACCCTTAACTTAGGCTTTTAGCCTATATTAAAATACACAATATCTATTCTCCAAACCAGGGCCACTTTTGGTCGCCACTTGGAACTTAGGCTTTTTTCCTCAATTAAGGTTCACAATGCTCAAGGACAGACCAGGGCCAATTTCAAGGTTTTTCACTAGACAAGGTTAGATCAGTTAGGTGGTTTTTTGAATGAATTGGTACATGTAAGGCTAAAATATTTGGAACAAGGGATAAACTTCATTTGGTTGGTCATTTTTGTGGCTAAAGTGGAATAATTAAAGAACAAAGGTCTAAGATTCCTTTCTAATCCATTTAATCTACAATCTAACTTAGAGTAACAGTGCAAATTTTGAATTAGCACAAAATGCATGAATCTTACAAAGTAAGCCCACACTTATATAGCATTACATACATTATCAACAAGAGACTCACAAATGATGCTTCATGTCTCAATTACCCTCACTTATCATAACAACTATTGCCAAACACCCAAACATGCATAGTTGCTATTTAACTACTAATAAATTTTTTTTGGAGGATACCAGTTTTCAAAACAAAATAAAAAAATGCTATATGCCATAACTATTATTACTATATGCTACAAATATTATCTAAATAAAATAACCCTAAAAAGTGCCTGAAAATGTGCCCCAAAATGCCTGAAATTTTAAATTTCATATATCTAGAAATTCGTTAGCTATTTTGAAAATTCGACTTCATTTTCTTGTTCAGGAGGTAAAATTACGTGAAAAGGGGTCTAATCTCTATTTAAGAGCAAAAGATTAGCAATTATAAATTTTTAAATAATGATTTCCAATGAGCATTGAGCAACGCTGGCACGATGTGACAATTCCATTTTAGTGTATTTTGTTTAGTTCATCCATAATTTTCTAAGTGTTGGGCCCAAAGTTCCCATTGTGTATTTACCTATACTTATCCAAATTTCACCATCATAATTAACCAAAAATTTCCCAAAACTCACTCAAAACACTTAGCCATATTTTCACTCCCAAATTCAAGTACCAAATGCTCAACCCAAGCTAAGGTTCTTCTCCAAGATTCACCAAATTTATCTCTAAGCTAAGGTATGTGGGGTTTTTTCATGGGTTCCTTTCACCCATGATACCCAAGCCTCCTTTAACTTAAATTGCATCATTTAAAGTTGATTTACATATGGGTCTTGCTTATTATGAAATTCACTATACACTATGTTAAAGCTATGCAAAGTTATGACTGTTTTGCCATGTTTTGAGCTATAAATCTTTGATATATTGTAAGATTTGAGAAGGAGTTTTGATATATATTTCTTAAGGGTGTTGTAAAGTCTTGATTGACGATTTTACAATAGATTTTCTTGCATGATTTTGTCTCTATAATTCATGGTTTTATACTAGCATTACACACACTCTAAGTGTTTGATAAAATATTTGGATCTAGTTTCTTGAGGAGTTGAGGATCTAAAGCATGAGATATGGAATGAAAGACTATATGATGATGAAATAAGCTTATGTATATGATATACTCTATATAAAGTGTTCTATTAGACTTTACCCGATCACGGGAGACAAGATCCTGGGTAACTATGTTGGGGGTTTGTACCCATCAACCATATGAGGGATTTGTACTTCGCCACCGTATTGAGAAGTTGTGATTATCATCAACCATGTGAGGGGTTTATACCACACAAACACTAAGGGATTTTTACCTTGAATAGCTAGCTTGGTCTCTTCTACATATATTATATCCTATATGAACATGAGGTACTTAAATATGTTTTACTTAGGGATTAACCATACACACCATATAGTTATATTATGCCTATTGCTTAATATTATGAATTTTAATCATGATGCATATCTATTGTAGGATTGCATCCCACATACATAGTACATTCAAATGTACTAACACATACTCTTGCCTACATGATATCACCATGTAGGAACCAGAGCCCAAGTTGATCATCCTCCTCTGCATGGCTAGTTCGGTGCTACTCAAGCTAGTTGGTGAGTCCTCCACTTCGAGGACCTTAGTCTACTCTCTATTTTGTTATTTATTGATACACTCTTTTTTATGTTCTATTTGACTATGAGGGTGAGCTCAGTTGCTTTGGCTTAGCCCCCGCTCTTATCTATGTAGTAGAGGTGGTTATTGGACATACTTGTATCTATAATATGAGTTTAACTTTTGTCTTTTGAATATGATATTGTGCAAGATTTTTCCTTAGCCCTTTTGCCCCTATTCTTGCTCTTTAATTTTTTATATACTTCTATTTTAGAGGCTTGTTTGGGGTTCCTTTGAGTTTCCCAGTCATCGTGTCACGTCTAGGCCCTAGACTTGGGTTGTGACACTAAATATCCTAAACATGTTGGCTCAACAGAAATAAAATATCTATGAGAAAAAAGAACACAGGCAAAAAAATCTTGAGATTAAAATTTGGGGTAGTATGGACCATAATCTACTCGACTTCACGGAGGCCCATAACAACCCACGCCCCATCAAAAAAATTGTGCAATATCTCCAATGCACCAAATTAAGCAAAAGTAGAAAAAGTAGCGGTCAAAACATGCCTTGACGCCTAAGTACCAGTCTGTAGCTAAGTCTAGCCATCCCTCTCCTTTGAGGTAGTCCCCTTAGCTTTTGCACTTTGTCCGGAGGGGCCAATACCCCTCACCCTATCATTCTCATGAGCTAGCCTCATCTCCTCCTCTTGCCTCAATGTCCTTAAGGCCAGCCTGAGATTGTCCTCTTCATCCTCGAATACTTTTGCATGTACATTCCTCTTATCTCGCTCTACATCCGTGTAAGGTCTCTTCCCGAGGAAAGTCTGTGAAGGCTTCGTGGAGGAAAATAAATCAAATAGAAGCTCTATAGATATAGTCTCTGGTAGTGTCACAGGCACCACAAGTGAAGCTATCTATCAGCCCTATGCTTCTTGATATCCTAATGTACAACTGATAAATATGATGATAGGGCGTCGGCTAAGCTCTTTTGAACTTGGTCCTCAAAGGCATCGATATAGGCGTCCACTATAGAAACATACTTCTAAATAATGGAGATGATGAATACTTGGCTCCGCTTCTCTGAATCCGCAATAGCTTGCCAGACCCATGGTCTGAGCTGCTAGATAAGTTGAGATAACTGGGCCTCAACACATGATAATCATTGCGCCATGTCCTAAATAGAAACATCGGACATATATAAACTATGCCTAATGTAGAAGGTTGTGAAGTGGTGGCCTATGTGGTGCACGAATAGCTATAGTAGGACCCCTCTCAATATCAAATACCTTGAGATGTTGGGGTCTCTCATCAGTAATGATGGTGGCAGATTCGAACCCTTAGGTGGTGGCTATGGGGTGAACATCAGTGGTGGTGGTGGTTGTGCTCGCCGGTTTACCACCAGATTCTTATCAACCTTTATCAAGCTGGGCTCTAAAGTATGTTAGACCTCAAACTATTTGGTCTAGCTGGTGCAAGATCTCCACCCACGACTCTATATAGAGTCTGTAGCTCAAAATCAGAAATAGGATGGAGGTGACCCTCTTCAATGCTAACTCATATATCTGTTCTTCTATGAGTCAGGCCCAATCAATGTCCTTGCTAGCCAAGATGCTGGCAACCAATACTGCACTCTCCGACATAAGTGAGTTATATGCCAGCATCATTTAGATGCGTGATTTAACATAGCCCACCAAAACTTGGCAGGGAAACTGAATGAAGCCTTTACTATCACCCAAACCTTTGTCAATCTGGGCTGTGAGATAGCCTTCTTCCCTTTGGGAAGATTACGCTGAATTGTGGTGGCATAATATGCATAAAACTACCTCACCAACACTGGGGAGCATAATCCAAGAGACTCTATCAGCCACCTCAACCTATATCATATCGTCGTGTCCTATAGACCTAAGACATGACTAAGTCCATCATCAATAACCTTGGGCTCCTCATATATCAAGTAGATGGGTTTATCTTGTTCCTTCTGTTGAATGCCTCCAAATATATGGCCTCCATATCCTCGACACACCACAGGTGGGTAGTAGCATCCGGTGCTAATGAGAAGATGGTATGACTAAGGAATCAACATCTCCTCTGTCCTCGAAGGCCTTGTTTTAACTCTGCTCCTCCCTAGGAAGGGTTATCTGGGATATACTACTTCCTATCTCCTTACTAACTTCCTTGTTAGATTGGGAAGAACTATCGCTCTAAGATTAAGGCTTCCTAGACCTAGCAAAGCCCTAGTCAGTTATAGATAGGGCATCATATATCTTCAATGACCTACTCAGCTGACTGGTCTGATTATCACCCGAATGCTTATTATCTGTAGGATCATCCCTAAGCTTCCTCCTAAAAGCCTTAATCTTTGAACGATTTCCTTTAGGGACATAGTGTTAGAAAATTAAACATAAATGAACAAAAATTAGCCTCAACAATCAAGAAATAAAAAGCAAAAACTCATCTGAGTCAGTTGCAGATAGGGTCTATGAGGGCCCCTTTATGAGTCGTAGTGAGCACTATAAGTTGTAAAGTACTCTCATAGACCAGTACTTCAAAATAATAATGGTCACTCAAAAAGTTTACGAGACCAAGGTACGACTCTTAAAGTTTTTCACGAGTCATAAACTTGGGTCGTATACAATTCCAAAGAGTAAATAAAAAATAGTTAAGGATCTATGAGACCTATCTACGATTGTAAAGTGATCTACGACTTGCAGAAGGTCTTATATGATGAATACTTAGATAATCAAGTGTATGGAACTTCTCACGAGGGGTAATTACAACTCGTAGATATATGAGTCATAAAAGACTCTCGTGAACAAAAACTACTAGGTACTTATATTTCTAAGTCCATCACATGGACCCCAAAAACATTCCAACCATTATCCTACCAACATCGAAGCAAGCATACAAGTACCTAAACATGATAAGCACATAACAACCAATACCCATGATAATTTCAATATAAGTATATCCCCTCAAAAACTATTTAGCATCAATATCCTATCATTTCAACCATTTTAATTTGACTCATACATATCCGTATGCCCATGATAAAACCCAACAACTTACCATCACAAATCATGCAATATCAACCAATCAAGCATGGACGATGATTGAATAGGCATAATATTAGTGGGTAATCAGGTCAAACATTTAATTTCGAACTCAAACATTAGATCCAATCAAAGGCAACCCTAATTTCACCTTTATCATTTGAATTCACCAAGAATATCATGATTAAACATCAAACCAACATGCTCATCAAGTCAAACAAGTACTAATAAAGGCAAATTAATGTTCAAAATTAAATCAAGAACTTATCACAAATGAAGAATAACTTGAAGAATAAAAAGAGAGAAGATGATTGAACCCCAAACCCTAAGTGCTAAAAAATCACGCGAGAAAATGGTCACACTAGCCGGAATTTGATCAGAAATAGAGGGGGAGGGAAAAACTTTGGGAAATTGTGGTCAATTAGGTAAAAAATGGTGTCAAAATAATTTGACCTTGCTTTTATACCTTTTTGGGGTTACAGTTAAAATTACTTTGCTTGGATCTACAAAACTTTGACTATGAGTAATAGATGGATCTACAACTTGTAAGTCCTAGTTTCGTAGACCTCTTAACACTTAGAAAAATTTAGAATCTTACCTAAGTTCCCTGAACCAATCTATCAGTTGTAAAGTTGTCTCGAGGGTTGAGTACAGACTATTATGCTCACTAAAAATTTCTACGAGATGGGATAATGAGTCATAAAGTGCAATACGACTCGTAAGTCCATTCATAGAAATTATATATGATGCATTTCTCAGTAAAATCTGTTGTTTAGTATTTTACCTACATACTCTTCATAAAATTCACCTGCACCCTATATGCAACAAATTCAATGTTAAAAATAGCAATCAAAGGACAATAAAACAACTATGTAAGAATCCAAAAATTGAAAATAAACTCAAAACTAAGCTAAAACATCAAATCCTTAGGTCGCCTCCCAAGTAGCACCTAATTTATTATCACAACATGACTTAGCTAGCTTGAGTAATCAGACTTCCTCAAGCTATAGTGTATCATTATCACCAAATTCTTCCTCCTCTTGGAGCTTGTCATCATGTCTCTTTGAATCTGATCCAATTATACTGACACAAGTCTAAATTGACTATTGAGTTATTGAATGGCCACAGACTGTTGGTCCACTCTGAGGTTGATATCGACAAAGTCGGACTTCATCTTCCTTAATGTCTTATTTAAGTATCTGCGCTCTTTAACAAATGCTGAAGCATCCCCTCAATTCTTGAGTTCCTGTCTCCCATATCATAGTTGTAGGGGATATGTTTGCTTGGTTAGAACTCATATCACAATCCATTAAATGTCTATTCCTAGGCTTCCACACATAGTCGGATTTGACTACCATGTTAATGTACTCAAGAATCTTTGCGAATGGTTGTTTTACCCAAGGATCTCCTAATGCCAATTGGTTCTATGCTCTTTATGGTCGCCAAGAAGTTAAAGAGGCTCTAGATGTTGTTACCGGTATGTTAAAAGTTTATAACTTTGACGCATATGCCTTGTTAGACCTAAGAGAAAATTTTCATTTCTAACTCCTTTCCTTGTTAATAAATTTCATGCATGTCCCAAAGTACTTAATGAGCCTATCAAAGTAAACACTCTTGTAGGAGAGTTGATTGTTGCATTAAGAGACTATAGAAATTGCCCATTTCTATCTTGTATAAAGTAGTCCCTTATGACTTAGTAGAACTCTTTGTGGTTGATTTTTATGTTATATGGACTGATTTCATTTTTTTAATGCCTCTAGATTTTTGAACTCGTAGAGTCAAGTTTCAATTCCCAAATAAGTCCATTCTTGAATAGGGGGGAGTACAAATGCTTCATGTAGAGGTCGATTTTCTCATTTCTAAAAGCTCAAAAAATGATCTCTAATGGGTGCATATATCATTTAGTTAAGGTTAGAGATGTCACTTACAAAGTTCCCTGTTTTGATTCGGTTCCTATTATAAATGAATTCCTTTATATCTTCCCAGATGGGTTATTGGGTGTTCCTCCTAAAAGGGAAATCATTTTGGCATAGATCTCTTACCTGAAACTCAACTTATATCCATTCCTCCTTATAGATAGCTGTAGTGGAGTTAAAGAAACTGAAAGAACAATCGAAGGATTAGTTGTAAAAGGGTTTTATTAGACCTAGTAGGTCTCCATGGGTGCTCCAGTCTTGTTTGTGAAAAAGGAAGATATTGCTTATTGACAATCAATAAGTTTACTATTAAGAAAACAAATCACTCCTAAGGATAGATATCTTATTTGATCAACTTCAAGGAGCCAAGCATTATTTCTCTAAGATTAATTCATGGTGCACGTATCACCAATCATGGCTGATAGAGAGCGATATTCATAAAATAACTTTTTGGACTAGATACAATCATTTTAAATTTATGGTGATGCCTTTCAGCCTCACTAATGCACCAGAAATCTTCAAGGACCTTATAAATTGGGTTTTCAATCCCTACCTTAATATGTTTGCTGTGGTGTTCATTGATGAAATAATGGGTTATTTTTTATTGCGATATGTCAAGAGTTGGTATGGGTTGTATGTTGATGCAACATGATAAGGTGATTGCCTATGCCTCCAGGCAATTGAAGGTATATGCGAAGAACTACCCAACAAATGATCTTGAACTTGTAGTTGTAGTGTTTGTATTGAAAATTTGGTGTCACTACTTATATGGGGTTCATGTGAATGTCTTCACCGACCACAAAAGACAAGCCTTCAACATATGTTCACATAAAGAGATTTTATAAAAAGCAATAAAAGTGGTTAGAACTTCTTAAAGACTTTGATATAAGTGTGAAATATAAGTTGAGTAAAGCAAATATGGTGGCTGATACCCTTAGTAGAGTTTCTATGGGTATGTGTCTTATTTAGAAGATTATGGAAAAGGGGAGTTAGCTAAGGAAGTTCATAGGTTAGCTAGATTAGGGGTGAGGTTGAAAGAATCTGGTAGTAGTGGTATGATGGTGCTACATGGATATGCGTCTTCTTTTAATGAGAAATTCAAGTCCAAACAAGATCATGATCCCATCTTGGTTGAATTGAAGACCTTGGCGAAAGAAGGAAAAATGGGAGTTTTTTCACAAAGAGGAGATTGTGTTTCATTATCAAAAGAGATTGTGTGTGCTGAATAATGATCAGTTGAAGAGGTTGATATTGCAAGAAGCTCACAACTCTTCCTATTTTATTCATCTCGGTTCCACAAAGATGTAAAGAGATTTGAGAGAAGTTTACTAGTGAACTGGAATGAAGAAGAACATTGCCAAATTTGTGTTCAAGTGTTCCAATTGCCAACAAGTCAAGGTTAGCATCAAAGGTTGGGTGTCCTAGCTCAAGATATTGATATTCCTACTTGGATGTAGTAAGAAGTAAATATAGACTTTTTAGTGGGATTTCTTAAGACCAAAAAGCACTTTGATTCTGTATAGGTGATAGTTGATAGGATGGCGAAGTCAGCTCAATTCTTATCAGTCAAAATGATATTTAGTATCAAAGACTATGTTAAATTGTATATGCTGGAGTTGGTGAGGTTACACGAGATTCCATTGTCCATTATATCAGATCGTGGATTCTAATTTACCTCTCACTTTTGGAAATCTTTCTAAAGGGGTCTTGGTACTAAGGTGAAATTTAGTACTGCCTTCCATCCTCAAATTGATGGACAAGCTAAGAGAATGATTCAAATATTAGAAGATATGTTGAGAACTTGCGTATTAGAGTTTAAGGGGAGTTGGGATGAACATTTTCCTCTCATTGAGTTTTTCTACAGTAATAGCTTCCATGTGAGCATTGAGATGACACCATTTGAGGCCTTGCATAGTAGAAGATATAGATTGTCTGCTAGTGCCAGCTTGGTCGTGGATGCTATGGAGAAGGTGAAACTCACAAAAGAAAAGTTGAAGATGGCCCAACGACAACAAAAATCCTCCTTTGATGTGCGGAGGAGAGATCTTGAGTTCAATATTGGTGATTGGGTCTGTTTAAAGGTATCTCCCATGAAAGATGTGATTTCGTTTGGCAAAAAGGAGAAATTAAGCCCTAGATATGTAGAGCCTTACAATGTGGTGAGAAAAGTTGGCAAAGCAGTATATGAGTTGGAGTTGTTCATTCAAATGAGCATGATCCATCTAGTTTTCCATGTATCAATGTTGAAGAAATATATGGGTGACCCAAAATATGGGCATACTAGCGTTTCAAGGATGCTCCTCATAATAACAAGTTCATTCTTTCGAGGATCCAACCAAGGTATATGAGTTGATTTATGGGTTCCTTTCATCTACAAAGCCCTTCCTTGAATTTCTTCCTTTTCCTTAAATTCCTTTAAATACTACCATGCTTGTTAATAATGATTTCATGATGTATTTTTCCATAAATGTTATCATAATGTAAGGACACAAACTTTTTATGGCCTTAATGGAGCTTGGAAATTTTGTTTCGGAAAGTTTTGGAATAAGGTGACACTTCAAGGTGACCTCCATGGGTTATCTAAAGGTATATGGACCGTGTAGAGGTTCCTTGAGGTGGTCCTTAGCCTTATATGTAGAGTGTTAGCTTTAATATGGAGTTTACTACCAAGGCATGCAACACATAAACCTGACATGGTCCGTGTGAGGCTTCATGGTCCATGTGGTATGCCATGTGGAGGGCCTTGACATTGAAAAATCTATATTTTGGCCAAGGTACTTCCCATATGGACCTCTCACGGATTATATAGCCTTTCACGGTCTATGAGGCCTTTCGTATGGGCGGTGAAGTGAACATTTTTTAAGTACTGGATCACAGTCTTGGAACTTTGTCAACAAAAATTTTCTAAGTGTAACTGAGTGTTGCTCCCCAGCACACACAAGTGTACATGGTCTAAAATAAGTAATATAGTGGCTCTGAGTAAGGGGTCGAAATATCGAACCCAAAGGACTTAAAATGAAGTTGGTACACAATCCAAGCTATTACGGTTAGACCATCTAGGTCAAAATAGTAAAGAGATTTATGGAAAACTTAAATAACTAATTAAAATACTAAAGTAGACTAGTTTGTTGTTAAGTATCAAATTAAGAGCAATTTCGAGATTGTAACATTATCAACGCAGTCCTAGTCTCAAAGTTTGCATATATATTTGGATTCCTTACTACTAATTCACAGGGTTATAACTACCTAAATGGGGTTAGATGCCTCTATCAGCCTACTGTTATTGATTACCTAACTATATCATTGAGCAGGGATAGATAGATCAATAGAAGTGCTTTATGAACCAAGCGAGTTGCAAGGGTAGTTGTCATAGGTCTCCCTTACACGAATCAATATAGTCTCCTATTCTAACAAGCTCTTTATAGTACTATGTTCCATCCATCCAACATCTCTTGAATCCAGAAAGAATAATAAGCTTACTCCCTAGTTGATTAGTCTCTGAAGTATAGATATAAATTGTATAAGAGTAATCTAAAGAAACCTATTCATATATGTCAAAAATTAAGAACTAAAACATTGTCTATGGCTACAACCCCAGAATATGGAAGAATTATCCACTCATCATAGATTCATATATCAAGAATAGCCCTAGAAAAGAGTTTTCAGTCATCTCCTCTAAGTTCCGTGAAAAAACAGTTAACAAACCTAAAGCTAGAAACAAAATATAACTTCAAAATCCCATAATTCAATTTTTTTATCCGTGCTCCTAGGTCTTTGACGTGAACCACCATGTCTTGAGAAGATTTTTGCTTTATTTTCTGACTGGACCATTTTGCCCAATTTTTGCAAAAGTCTGCAATACGTACTGTGCATTTTTTACTGCTTCACACCATTTTATCTTCCTCGTCAGCTAGAATAACTTTTCCCTAGGTCTGTGATGCAAACTTGTGTATTTTTTGAGTAAATTGATGTTCATCCTTCACAATGCATTAGTTGTGTTCTTCTTCCGGATCCTTGTTTAACTTTGGACTAGCACAATCTATTCAAATCTTGCGAAACACAACCAAATGATGCACTTGGCCTGAGATTAGCAAAAGATATGAAATCACACACAAAAAACACCTAGACACTAAGAATTTACCTTTTAACTAGGATCTATTTATGGGCACTTTTAGCTAGTTTAGCGTACAAATACACCTATGATTATTTCCCAACACTTAAATATTTATCCATCCTCAGTGTCACGACCCAACCCTAGGACCTAGACATGACACAGCAAATGGGGAACCCAAAGGGACCCCAATCAAGACTCTTAACATATCTTACACATCCTTGATCGCAGAAGTAATAAAATAACAATAAGAGATAAAAAAAGGGTATTACAAGGCTAAGGAACATCTTTCATAGCATATACATCAAGATTCAAAGCTCATAGCATCATTACATAACTTGTACAATAACACCTCTAAACATAGAACTTAGCGGGGGCCAAGACAAGCAACCAGGCTCACCTTCATAGTCAAAGTATACAATTAAAGGAAGGAGAGCCTTTATACATAGAATAATATCAAAGGCATTGTTCCCAAAATTAAGGACTCACCAACTTGATTGAGAGTAATTGTACTAGCCACGTGGAGGAGGAGAATGTTCAAGTGGAGCTCTGATTCCTACATGGTAACATCATGTAGCCATAGGGTATGCCTTAGTACATTTAAATGTACTAAGTATGTAGGATGCAATGCAAGAAGAGATAGGCAACATAATCAAAATACATATTTAGGCAATAAATGAGCATACACCAATATGGCATGCATTAGTGATGCTTGTAGTAAAACGTTCTTACATAGAATATATTACATGTGTAGGAAGAGACCATCATTAGTAACCAAAGTCCACCACCTCCTTGGTAAGGTGATCGGGGTACAAATCCCCCAACATGGCTACTCGGGCCTACCATCTCCTGAGCGAGGCAATTGAGGTACAAACCCCCCAACATGGTTGCATAGTCCTACTACCTACTGAGTGAGGCAATTGAGGCAATAAGCACCCAACATGGTTGCACGGGCCTATTACCTCCCGAGCAAGGCAATTGAGGTACAAACCTCCCAACATGGTTGATCGAGCCTACTAACCCCCGAAGGAGGAGTGGTCAACTTGCAGCACTATAGATACTATTCATTAAACTAATATATATATACACACACATCTCTTTCATCATCATAAAGTCATAGGTCATGGAATCGATCATGAATAGTTCAAGAACCCTAACCGTACATTTTATCAAACACTTGGCGGGTGTCTCATGCTAGTATAAAATTATGCAATTAAAGAGTGAAAATCATGCTAGAAATATTAGAGTAAATCAACCCACCAACACTTGGTAATACCACCTTGCAAAGTACAACAAAATCCTTCATCCAATCTCAAGATAGATCAAAGATTTATAGCTCAAAACATGCTTAAATAGTCATACTTTTATAAAACCCAAACATAGTTCATAGTCAAATTCATATTTAGTAAGACCCATAAGTAAATCAACGTAATAACATGAGATTCATGTAAAAAGGAAGCTTGGGCACCATGGGTGGAAGGACCCAATGGTTCCAACCCATATACCTTAGCTTTGGAGAATTCCTTGCTGAATATTGGAAATAGAGACTTGAAGCTTGAGTGAAATCCTTAAGATCCGAAATAAGTTTTTACACTAGAATTTTGGGTGAAATATTTGTCTCAGTGTTTGGGAGAGCATTTAGGAATGTGTTGTATGATATGAAGGTGAAATATGACTAAGTATAGGTATTTTCATACATGGGAAGACTTAGGCCCAAAGACCCAAAAGCCTTGGACCAAGATAAAATAACTGGACAAAAATAACACTAGTCCACGATGGAGGTGCATTGCGGTACCATCGTGGACAGATACTGGATAAGCAAAATTATGGATTTCTGAATTTTAATACTGTTATATCTAAAATTGGAGTTATACTCATTTCCCACTAAATTTTGCCCCTAATCAAGAATATGAAGTCAAATTTTTGATATTACACATGGATTTTGAGATATATGGAAATTACAATTTCAGGAACTTTCAAGACATTTTTGGGTAGTTTATGGGGTCGTTTCAATTACTCCCCCTTGGGAACAATCATCCCCAGATGTCAACGAAATGTATATAAGAAGAGTAATCATGAAAAAATCAACCTCAACAAGAATGCAATATTGCACTTAAACATTGTCTCAAGATCTCTACATAAGTTTCAATATCACCATGAACTTGTAAAATTAACATGAATGCATGCAATGACATAAAGGGCTGATACATGAGATATGAAATCACATAGAAGACTTAGAATAGTACCTTAGGCTTGAATAGAATAAAAGGGATAAGGATATCACTTTTGCATGTCTGCTCTGGCCTCTCATGTAGCACTTTTGACTTGTTGATTCCTCCAAAGGACCTTAACGGAAGCCACATCCTTGTTCCTCAACCCCATCACTTATCTATCCAAGATCTCTGCTGGAACTTCTTCATAAGTCAAGTTATCTTCAATTAGCCCCACAACATCCAATAGAACAATGACATTCGGATCACCCATATATTTCCTTAACATATATACATGAAAGACTGGATAAACCAAGTCCATTTCACTAGGTATCCAACTCATAAGCCACCTTGTCAATCCTCCTCAACACCCTATAAGTACCCACAAATCTTGGACTCAATTTACCCTTCTTACCAAAATAAACCACACCCTTCATGGGTGAAATCTTCAGATAAACACAATCACCAACCTTAAATTCAATCTCCCTTCTCCTCACATCGGCATAGGACTTTTGATGACTTTGGGATATTTTCAACCTCTCCTTAATAACCCTTACCTTGTTTGTAACCTCCATGACCTGATTTGGACCTAACAAAGCCATTTCTCCCAATTAGAACCACCCAATTGGTGATCTACAATGCCTACCATAGCGGGCCTCAAAAGGATCCATACCAATGCTAGAATGATAGCTATTATTATAAACAAACTCAATTAATAGAAGATGATCATCCCCACTACCCTTAACTCGAACACACAAGCTCTAAGCATATCCTCAAGAATTTGGATAGTTCTTTTGGCTTGGCCATCCATTTGAGGGTGAAAGGTCATACTATGCTTATCCTTGGTACCAAGACCTACTTGGAAGGACCTCCAAAAATGTGAAGTGAATTGAGCACCACGATCCGATATGATGGACAAAGGCACCCTATGCAATCTAACCAACTCATAAATGTACAATTTAGCATAATTTATGGCCCGATAAATAGTCTTAACTGGTAACAAATGAGATGCCTTTGTTATTCTATCAACCACAACCAAAATGTAATCAAAACCCTTCCTAGTCTTAGACAACCCAACCACAAAATCCATGTTAATTTCCTCCCACTTTGATGTTGGAATCTCTATATCTTGGGTTAGGCCATCCGAACTTTGGTGGTCGTCTTTGACCTGTTGCAACTATGACAACTGGATAAAAATTTGGCATGGTCTTTCTTCATATGTTCCCACCAAAACACATCTCTCAAATCTCTATACATCTTGGTAGAACTAGGGTGAATGGAATAGGAAGAATTATGAGCCCCATCAAGGATCCTCTCTTTCAAGACATCAACATTAGGCATGCACAACCTACTTTGGTGCCTAAGGGAACCACCTCCCCCTTGGGAGAAAATCTCCACCTTGCCCTCTGTCACCAAGATCTTCAATTCTAACAAAGCATTCTCCACAACATTAGCCTTATCGGGATAATAATGCACATTCATATCATAATCATTAAGAAGATCTAACCACCTTCGTTGTCTCAAGTTGAGATCTTTTTGAGTGAATACATATTTGAGACTCTTATGATCGATAAGCACATCAACATGCACTCCATAAAAATAATGATGCCAAATTTCCAAAATAAATACCACGGTGGCCAATTCAAGATCATGAGTAGGATAATTCTTTTCATGCACCTTAAGTTGCCTAGAAGTATAGGCCATCACCTTACCATTTTTCATCAAAACACAAGCCAAACCAATCTGGGAGGCATCACAATACACAACAAACCCTTCCAATCCTTTTGGTAGAGAAAAGATAGGAGCAACTTATCCTTCAGGATTTGGAAACTCTTTTCACACTCATTGGTCTACACAAACTTAGACTTATTTTGAGCAACTTAGTCATGGGGGAAGCCCATTCACAAACCTTCGGTAGTAACCCACTATGCCCAAGGAACTTCAAATGTCTAATGAGGTCAATGGTCTAGGCCAATTTCTAATCACCATCCCCCAACACCATATGACCTAGAAAGGCAACCTCTTTCAACCAAAATTCCAACTTCTCATACTTAGCATACAACTTCTGTTCTCTTAATTTTTGCAACACCACCCTCAAATGACTTACAAGTTCTTTCTCACTATGAGAATAGATCAAAATATCATGAATAAAAAGTACAACAAACAAATCAAAGTAGGGTCTAAAGACCCTATTCATAAGATCTATGAAGATAACTGGTGCATTGGTTAACCCAAAAGACATAACCACAAATTCATAATGCCCATAGCTATTCTGGAAGGCCGTCTTGGAAATGTCACACTCCCTCACCTTCATTTGATGATACCCAAACCAAGGATCAGTCTTAGAGAAGTGACTAGCCCCTGAAGTTGTTCAAACAAATCATCAATCCTTAGAAGGGGATACTTATTCTTTATTGTGACCCTATTAAGTTGTCGATAGTCAATGCACACTCTAAGGGACCCATCCTTCTTCACAAACAACACTGGTGCACCCCAAGGTGATTGGCAAGGCCTAATAAAACCTTTCTCCAATAAGTCTTTTAATTGCTCTTTCAACACCTTCAGCTCTATTGAGGTTATATGGTAAGGAGGTCTATACCAAAGTCTATTTCCTTTTTAGGAGGAACACCAGGAGGGTCATTAGGAAAGACATCAAGAAACTCACTAACCACTGGGACCGACCCTATGGGAAGGACTTTAGACTCAACATCCCTAACCCTCACAAGATGATAAAGACACCCCTTAGAAATCAACTTTTGGACTTTAATGCATAAGGTAAACCTATCCTTAACCACTGCATCATGACTCTCCTACTCAAGGATTGGTTCATTTGGGAATTGGAATTTGACCCTATGAATTTTGCAATCAATAGAGGCATAATATGCATGCACCCAATCCATCGAAAGAACGAATTAAAATTCACCATATACAACTCAACAAGATTACAAGGCAACATTTTATGCAAAATACAAATGGAACAATTTCTTTGGACTTTTCTAGCAATAATAGATGCACCAGTGGGTGTAGACACCTCATAAGACTCATACAATAATTCGAGCTCAACATGAAACTTTTTGGCAATAAAAGGTGTAACAAAAGAAAGAGTGGCACCTGGGTCTATCAATGCATAGACATCAAAATCAAAGACTTTGAACATGTCGATGACGACATTGGGCACCTCATCAACCCCTTGTCTCCCTTGGAGTGCATAGAACAGATTGTGCCTAACGGTACCATCTTATTGACCTCCTCTCCCCAAATAGACTATATTAATACCCTAACCTTGTGGACAAACCTCTTTACCCTTATTACGATTATGTGGACAATCCATTGCCTTATGCCCCACTTTTCCATAACTATAACAAGCATTAGTAGCCCTTAAGCATGGGCCACCATGACCCTTACTGCACTTTGGGAACGTAGCATTAGGCCCCACACCACCATCACCTTACACCCTTGGTTAGTTATTGGAAAACCTTCCATTAGGAGCATGAGAAGATCCTTGGCCTTGAAGAAATCAGCCACCTTTGAGACTTTGGAACTTACCATCAAACGGGCCCTCTTGGCCTTATTCCCCCTTTTTTTCTCAACTTCTCCCTTTCCAATTGTTCAACATAAGTCATCTAGAGGGACAAATCCATGTCAATAATCAACATGGTGGTACGACATTCTTCACTCACCAAATTGGATACACCCATCACAAACTTGTTCATTCTTGACCTTGAGTCGGCAACCAAGTGTGGAGCATGTTTAGAGAGTTGGTTGAACTTGAGGGCATACTCCTCACACTTATGACTTGAACTCCAATATTTTGGCCTCCCTAAGCTCAAGAGGAAAGAGCTGGTTCAGGAATGCTGCCTTAAATTCCTCCCACAGAACCACATTTTTGTTCCTTGTCTCCTTCTCCCATTGAGTATACCATATTTAGGCCACCCCCTTGAGTTGGTAAGCCGCCAACTCCACCTTCTCTTCCAATCTCACACCCATGATAGATAATACTTTGTATACCTTATTAATAAATTCTTGAGGGTCCTCATCTACCTTAGACCCATTGAACTCTAGTAGGATCATGCTCATAAAGTCTCCTGGCCAGAGTAGGAACATGAGGGGCTTGGACCCCTTGATTGGCTTGATTAACCACAACTTGAGCTAGCAAGGTGAGGGCATCCTCTGGCTCTCTATTAGTCGGTTGTTCCTCGGGTCTGTGGGCTCTTCTTCCTCTTGTATTAAGCATGATATAGTATAGCAAAGAACATTCGTTAGAGGGGAAACCTTACCTAACCTCTATAGCACAACATAGAGTAAGAAGAGGGGAAATATTTTCTAAAATGTCTCATTACCTCAAACTCATAGTTGTTAGTGCATAACACAACCATGAATAAGACTAATTAACGTGGTGTGTTGGATGCCGAGGACCATTGGTAAACTAGTGCTCTGATACCAAGTTTGTTATGAGCTAAGCCTAGGGCCTAAATGTGATATGGCGAATGGGGAACTCAAAGGAACCCCAATCAAGCGTCTTAATATATCATTACACATACTTGATCGTGGAAACAATAAAATAGTAATAAGAGATAGAAAAAGGGGTATTACGGTGCTAAGGAACATCCTTCATGTCATATACATCAAAAGTCAAGAGAGTCAAAGCTCATAGCATCATTACATAACTTGTCCAATAACACCTCTAAACATAGAACTTATCGGCGGCCAAGACAAGCAACTGAGGTCACCCTCATAGTCAAAGTATACAATAAAAGGAATGGGAGTCTTTATACATAGCATAAGAGCATAGACGTTGTCCCCGAAATTGAGGACTCACCAACTTGCTTGAGAGTAATTGTACTAACCACGTAGAGGAGGAGGAGGATCATATGGAGCTCCAGTTCCTACATAGTAATATTATGTAGGCATAGAGTATGCATTAGTACATTTGAATGTACTAAGTATATGGGATGCAATACAACAAGAGGTAGGTAACATAATCAAAATGCATATATAGGCAATATATGAGCATATAGCAATATGACATGCATGAGTGATGCTTGTAGTAAAACGTGCTTACATAGAACATATTACATGTGTAGGAAAAAACCATCATTAGTAACCAAGGCCTACACCTCCTTAGCGAGCCAATCGCGGTACAAACCCTCCAATGTGGTTTCACAGGCCTACCACCCCCTAGCAAGGTGATTGAAGTGCAAATTTGCCAACATGGTTACATAGGCCTACTACCTTCCAAGCTAGGCAATTAAGGTTCAAACCCTCTAATATGGTCGTATAGGCCTACTACCTCTCGTGCAAGGCAATTAAGGTACAAATCCCCCGACATGGTTTTTCGAGCCTACCACCCCCCGAACGAGGCAAGGTCAACTTGCAATACTATAGATACTATTTATGAAATCAATACATATGTACATCTCTTTCATCATCATAAAGTCATAGGTCATGCAACGAATCATCAATAGGTCAAGAACCCTAACCAGACATTTTATAAAACACTTGGCGGGTGTCTCATACTAGTATAAAATCATGCAATTAAAGAGTGAAATCATGTATGAAATCTTGAAGTAAATTAACCCACCAATACTTGGTAATACCACATAGAAAAGTACATTCAAACCCTTAATCAAATCTCAAGATAAATAAAATATTCATAGCTCAAAATATGCTTAATCAGTCATACTTTTATGAAACCCCAACATAGTTCATAGTCAAATTCATATTAAGTAAGACCCATAAGTAAATCAACTTAGAAACATGAGATTCATGTAAAAAGGAAGCTTAGGCACCATGGGTGAAAGGAACTAATGGTTGAAACCCACATACCTTAGCTTTAGAGAATTCCTTGATGAAGATTAGAGATGCAGACTTGAAGCTTAAGTGAAATCCTTAAGATCCAGAATGAGTTTTGGCACTAGAATGTTGGGTGAAGTATTTGTCTAAGTGTTTGAGAGAGTATTTGAGAATGTCTTATATGATATGAAGGTGAAATATGACTAAGTATAGGTATTTTCACACATGGGAAGACTTAGTCCCAAGACCCAAAAGCCTTGGATAGATAAAATAACTGGGCAAAAATAACACGAGTCCACGATGGAGGCGCATCGCAGTACCATCGCGAACAAACACTGGACAAAATTATAGATTTTTCAATTTTGATACGAATGCTCCAAAATTGGGTTTACACCTATCTCCCACTCAATTTTGCCTCCTGATCAAGAATATGAAGTCAGATTTTTGAGAAATTACAATTTCAGACACTTTTAGGGCACATTTTTGGGTACTATCGAGGCATATATTCGGGTACTTTTTGGGGTCGTTTCACTCGAGAAACTCAAGACACATACATGAGACTCCCTAGGCAATATTACAATGAACATCCTATGATCGAGTATTTTGAACCATGGAAAATAATTCTCAAGGCCCCTAACAACATTAACTTTCATCCAACACTCATGTATCAATGTAGACTCATGCAAAATTTCAGTTAACAGTGCATCTAGTTGCCAACCTTAGATGATTATGTGCCCTCACCAGAAGAATTACCCATGCATATGACTAAAACCCTACCCAGAAGATTAGGAATGGTACACAATCAACTCTCTCTCTCCCAAAAGATGCCTTATGTTGCTTCTAGTTCCCATAGGCTTGCCCTTAATGTATGACTTCACCCTAGTTAGAATCTAACACAAAGGGTCACATAGGTCTTTTATTTGGTTGTAATATAGGTTGTGGGCAGGTGGGGTGCATTAATGGATATAACTAACATGGCTCAGTTCTCAAGAGTTGATAGCTTACACTACAATTCCTTCATTCTATCACTTTTAATCCTCCCTAATTCAACACCCTTTATTATATTTATAGGAAATAACACTTAACAACACTATTCATATATAAAACTTTATTTATTCACAAATCAGTGTCCCAATACGAAGGGTTCGCGACGTATACTTGGTGCAGACCAACACTGGTTCAGGCCAACAATTTTCTGCTTTTTCTTTTATTATCTTTACTACTACTTATCCTTTGGGTGTCCATTCAATCTCCATTCCCTCTGACTTATCACACTAAAGTGCTTAGGAATTAGGATCAAACACAGTTTAAAATCAAAGAACAGGTTGGTTTAAGATGTGACTAACTAAAGAAAAAGGCTAAAGCTCAAAGGGGCTAACTATGGATGCTTAGATTAGGTGGGTAAAAGCTTCACAATACTACGGCTACCAAGGAAATTCTTAGATCCTTTCCTCCAAGTTCAATTCCTATCAAGTCTAATCCACATACCGGGCAAGATCTAGAGACTATTGTAACATAGACTCACAAATTAGCTCACTCGCTCCTGGCATACTCTAATCATAAGGTTAATGCTAGCATCACTATCAAATTATTCACATGAATTCAAAATTAAGCACTCATATTCATGACTTACCTGAATCAAGCATTAGTTACTTGTCGCATACTCGAAATATAATGCTTTTTACAGAAGTATCGGTGCTCTAAATAAAACTCTTTTGATGAATACCCCTAGGACTGTCGTCATCTATCCATCATAGGGACCGTTACTTAACTATGACTACTACTAACATTTCACAACCACAATACTCAAGGAACATAAGTAACTATAACAAAGATAATGCATAAACTAAATATTCAGATGACTACTAACATTTAAGCATTAACATACTTAATAGTTACAGACCAAATGAAAAACAAAAATAATGTCCAATAGAAAAAAAGAAACGTAAAGTAAAGTAGTCTTATTTCAAAGCCAAATTAAGCAAAATAAAGAATAATTTGTAGAATACTCCCACCCCACAATTAAACTTAGCACTTCCCTCAGTGCTAACCATATGAAACCGGTGGAATATGAATGGGGTGCTCACTCCTCTGGGCAGGGCAAGATGGGCTCACCCCTAACAGTGACATCCACCTCCTCTTTGATCTCATACTCATCTATATCTGAAGTGTCCTGCACCTCATTAGGGTCCATGGAGACATCATCATCTATGGGATTGACAAACTAAGGCCCAATGTCCAATACTACCTTGGCATGGGCATTTAGAGGGTAATGAGCCTCTACCTCATCAAGCTCCTACTATGTGAATGGGAATCCACCTATCCTGTGTCGCAGCATCTTGAGCTCATACTTGCATCCCATAATCAGCTCATCTCGATGGTTCCTCTCTATTGTAGTGAGCACCAGACCAGTAGACTTCTTCGGCACCTTAATGTTTGTGACATTATAGGGAGAGGCATCAATGTGTGGGTAATAGTCAAGATCCTTAGTCAGAACACCTATATGATGACATAACTCACTAATAAGACCTTCAAATGCATACCTATGCCCGTGGTGCACCTTCCTCATAGCTGATTTGAAAATGCTCCAAACGTGAGCTCAACCCGATCATGAGTGCAAAACCCAAACATACTCTATCCCTCATGACAGTTGTGAAGTACTGCCCTAGAAAGAAAGATTGTGTGATAATATTCACCCAAACATGAGCCTCCCTATTCATGTGGGTGAATGGGAAGGACTGATCGTAGCCTCTATAAGCGTGGTGAATCCACTTACTGTAGAATTCACCCCGGTGAGGGTATGATAGATAGCCCTGTAAGGAGGATGAATCTAGAGATCTGTGAAGGGGCCCAAGGAGACATTCATGGTACCAAGAACCCCATTAATCGCCATCATAGTGATGTTTACCTCTATCCCTCGGATTGTAACCGCTTGAGTTCATGGCTCTTTCTTTATGTTGGCATAGAATTCCCAAAAAAACACAAAGGTTATAGTGCATGGGCTATCACAACCCAAAAATGGGATCATGTCTAAGGAACTAGTAAATTTCCAAACCCTAAGATAAAATATATTTAAAATAGGAAATCTCAACAGATAAAACCATATTCCAAAACCTAGTGTCATGAGTGTAAAGAGCATCTAAATACATAAGTACTGATGAAATAAGTACATCTTAGTCTTCAAATAGAGATAAAGACTTAATAACTAAGATATAATCCAATGGCAACTCGAAGCACTGAGTTTCACCACTATATTTGGTATGAACTGACTACATAAGCAAACAAACTGCCGCATGGGTAATCCTGCTGAGAATCTATAGGGGAGAAAGAAGTAGGGTGAGTACACATAATATGTACCCAGCAGGTTTAACCCACTAGAAATCAGAAATTGAATAAATTATAAATAATTTAGGAGCGCTTCCACCTGCAACAAAAAAATCAGTCTAGCATCTATACCTCCAATTTATATAAAACAATGTGAATAAAATAAACATATAATTTCAATTAAGCTAATCCAAACCACCAAAGTAATGCAATGATATGGTATGCAATGCAATGCAAGGTAAAATCAAGACTGCCATACAACCTGTCGTATATAATCTCAATATTTTAACTATCTTGCTACCTAACTCATGGTCAAGGACTCACGATAATAATCTCCCTGTATCAACTACCTTGCCACCTAAGTGAGCATAGACAAGGACTCGAGATACGAGTCACAATGTATCACCTACTTTACCACCTAAGTGAGCATGGTTAAGGACTCATGATATAAATTACAATATATCAACTACCTTGCTACCTTAGTGAGCGTGGCCAAGGACTCATGATATGAGTCACCACTCACAAATTCCAAAAATATCATGATATGTAGTTTGAGGATGCATGCAATTAAGACACAATTATAGAAGCAATATTTCTCTCAATAAGTACAATAATTATCAAAGTTCTCCAAGTTAGTAATTATATATTTATCCTCTTTTATATATTTTGGGATATTGTTCTTTTTAAAATTCTCTGCCATATTTTAAAAATTATTATTTTCCCATTTAATCACGATTTTCAATATTGTGCCCAATGTTATGCCAAAAGTACATAATTTCAATTATCATTTGTGTCATGATTAATACTTTTATTTATTCTTTTCAAGCATAAACTTTGTAGGTTGTATTAGATAGTGCGATTAACTTGTAGAATTAATTTGACGCAAAAATGAAGAGATTTGTAGCTAAAATGAATTAAAAGTACAAGATTATAGAAAAAATTCAAGCAATTTAATGGATTAAAGTAAATATTATATTGATTGTATATACTCTTATTTACTAGTGAACAATCTAAGGACGAAATAGTATAAACGAATGGTATCAAGATTAATTTATGTTGAATATTTTATTATTCCCATTAACCAAGTTGCATGGTTTTATTTTATCCACAAAAGCAACTACAGTTGTATTGTTTTATTATTTCCCTAAACCAAGTTGATAGTTATTCTTGCATATAACATGCGTACACTTATGCTTTTTTCTTTATTTAGAACATGTTTACCCATACAAAAATCAAATATTGAAATGTTGAACACTACTCTCTTTTTTTATAAGATTAGAAGATACTGCAATTTAATAGTTGTACAAAAAAGTATTAAAAACAGTACTTTATATTTGGACACAGTTGATTGCATGTTCCACATGTGTACCCTTGCTCCTATTCATATTTATTGTATATTTGTGCAAATTTTTGTTCACAATTGTAGTGACCCATTTTGGATCTTTTTGCTTATCTCTCTTCTTTCATTCTCTTTTTCCGTTAGCAAATAGGAAGCTCTTGTTTTTTTTGAATGCAAAACAAAGAATTTGTATTTAATCTACTAAATTTGACATTATCTGACTTACCTTCTTTTTGGCAACAATTGGAGCAACAAACTACAACAACTAGAATAGTCATTCTCATGGATCTATAACAAGCAGTGTATGAACACTACAACTGATAGTTGTACATCTTTGTTCTTCATTTGTCGGTTCTTTTAGGCATGTTCTACTTCTCCTACCTTGCTTCTTTCTTTTCATATTAGTTAAGATTTTTAGGCTTTCAAAATAATTGCATATATATAATTAAAGTTTTTTTCACACAGATTCATAAGAAAAATTTTCAACGCATGACACGATCTCATTCCATAAATTATAGCATACGAATAGTCAATAACTCAATCCCAATCTCAAAGAAGGATAGACAAACCTACCTTAATGTCGAAACCGCACAACTAGTATTGTACTGGTCACGAATCCTCCTCTTTCTATGCTCTACCTAGATTTTCTTCTGCTTAGCCTTAGTATGAATCCAAGTATTAAAAGGAAAAAAAACACTTGGTGACAAAACATAGTGCGTTTTTTTTGAATAATTGGAAGATAATTAGTAGTTCTTATTATCATTATTATTATTTTCTTATCTTTCTTTTAACGAATGGATGTGACTATACTTGCATTATTGGGAACAAGATGCAGTGCATGTAATAATTTTGTTTGCCACCCTAATTAGATCATTATATTATCCAACACTAAAAATCATGTTCATCCTCGAACATAGGGTAAAAGCAAGTACCTAAAGTTTCAAAAAGATGAGGACATTTGGTGCGCATGTTGGACTCTGTCTCCTAAGTTTCCTCCTCTGTAGACCAACGTCACCACTGAACCTTAACTGAAGCGATTTCTTTAGTCCTAAGTGCACGAACTTGTCTATCTAGAATGGATATTAGCTCCTCATCATATGTTAAATCTAGACCCAACTCTACGTCATCATAACAAATAACATAGGATTTGTCCGGTATGTATTTTTGACACATGGAAACATGGAATACTGGATAGATAGATGACAACCTAGGTGGCAAAGCCAACTCATAAGCCACCCCACCTACTCTTCTCTGTATCTCAAATGCGCCGATAAACCTCAGGCTAAGCTTACCTTTTCTTACGAACCTTGTCACACCTTTTATGGGTGAAACTTTCAACCACATATGATTGCCTACCATAAATTCCAAAGGATGAACTCTTCTATCAGCATAGCTCTTTTGCCGACTCTGGGCTACTAACATTTGACCTTAAATCAGGCGTACCTATTTTATGTTATCTCTGAGCAGATCAATGCCTAATGTATAAACGTCGACTAAGTTGAACTATCCAATGGGTGATCGGCACCTACGTCCATACAATGCCTCAAGTGGTGCCATCTAAATGCTAGAGTGGTAATTGTTATTTTTTGCAAACTCTACTAAAGGCAAGTGTTAGATCCCATCGAGCACCAAAATCAATCAGACAGGCCCTAAGCATATCTTCCAACACCTAAATAGTCCACTCAAACTGGCCATCGGTCTAAGGATAAAATGCTGAGAGAATGTCTAATCATGTACCTAAACCATGCTGCAATGCCTTCCAAAAGTGAGAGATGAACACCGAACCTCAATCTTACACAATAGAGATAGGCACCACATGTAATCTAACAATCTCATATATGTATATTTGTTAGACCCCGTAATTAATTCAATCGAAGTAAATCGTTCAATTGGAAAAGTTATGATGAACATGGTACATTTGGAGCGTATATTTTAAACTAAATGTACCACGATACTTACTTAATTTAAAATCCAATTGAGGCACGTAAGTATCATGGTACATTTGGTTTGGTGGAAAAACACCTAGAAACTAAAATGCGAAGGTTTGAACGTTTTGAGGGCTATATGGCTATATTCCATTTTTACTATTTTTGGGGTTAGGAGAAGCCTTGGG
>JAOTQJ010200339.1:0-20106 GCA_025642045.1 Solanum sejunctum | reverse complement strand
AAACATTAATATAGTTTTTCCAACACTTCTTTCACCCCACAAAGACTATTTCCATGACAAATAAACATAAGCACATAACTATGAATCCATATATCATCAATGCAACTTGTCCTCAATTCCAACCCCAAATTCAAAATTCATAATTCAACTAACAACCAACCTTTTTTTCATGTATTACCTTCATTATAACGCACCCCTAACACACCCACAAGCTTTAATTAACATAAATCAGGCTAGAAATTAACATACCTTTCAAGCTCTTTACTAGACACAAACCTTCCTAGCCGTCGAACCAAGCGTTTTCTTGACGAACTAACGCCTCTATGTCACTTAGGGGATCCAATATACTAAGCTTGAAACATCAAATAATCAAAAACTCAAAAAAATAGATTTTTTTCCCTTTTACTGTCGCAACCCGAGACTTCAGCTTATTTTCTCAAGTTTTCTCTAATTTTTCTAAGTATAGAAATTACTCTACAAGGTAAACTCACACATGATATATATATATAGACTCAAGTCCCACACATGGACCAATAAGAATTAAACACACACATGATCCTACAATAATTTAATTCTTAAGGATTAAACTTAGAACAAAATTAACATTTGGTCCTAAACTTTGCCAAATTAAACCAATTAAGGACTTACAGGGTCTAACAGAGCCGATGACAGTACAATGAATTGACGTATTTCCCATATCCATCTAAATATTTCTATGGTAAAGGACATCCCAACAGTGCATCAACAATCAATAATATCAAGTCCTTTTTTTGGACAAGGAAAAATCTGATTTTACGGTTCAATCCTCTCATACGTTGGCTATGTATTTATTGAGTTTGAGTTGGACTTACTATCACTCAATTCGGTGCTCAATACTCCTTTCAAGACTCACTGCTCATAGAATAATCCATCCAATCAATGATTCTCATAAGGACTCTTATCAATCTATCATAATTAAACCTTTTGGCTTATCAACCGTCCAACCAGTTTTCAATCACATCTTTCAAGAGGGTTTTAGACAATTCTGAAGAGGACTATCAAGTTAGAGCAATAATTTGAGTTCAATTATGAAGACTCTCGGGACCATCAAGTTGTATCAACATCATCAACACCGTTCTCACATCACAATCATAATCACAATCACAATCGCAATCATACTGTCAAGGCTCTAAACTCAATCCCTAGGTTCATTAATGCAAATTTATATTAAAATAATATTTAGCATTTATGAAATAGTTTATGTAAAATTATTTGTTTAGCAAATCAAGTTCATGATGATCATCAAGCATGTAAAAATACATAGAGTATGTATTTTATAAGAAAACCTTCAAACAAATATGCATGGAGACTTAATACTTTCACAATCATCCTATTGCCAAGTTTAAGAGACAATATAACTAGGGTATATATGGTAATTAATGCTATCCATGTAATCAAGAAATTTACTCATGAAAACTATAAATTATATAATTACATGTGAAAATATTCAAGGATTTGAGGAAAAATCTCAAGAAAACTTTCCTGGAGGCTAAATCTTCAAAACCAATTAATTCAGGAAATAGGGAACATGGAAGAATAAATTACATGCTTTAGTTAGCCTTACATACCTGGAAGAGAAAAATCTCTCGAAGAAACCTTTAGTTTGCACTTGAAGATGAAGAACACTAGTGTAACAACTCAAGAGAGATGCTAGGTATATAAGTAAAAGATTTGTCTATATACTGTGAGGCGCCTTTTAGGGTGAGACCAAAGGGAAAAATTCATGATGGGCTAGACCCAAGAGCGAACAATACTTCACAGTATTGGGCCAGGTCATTACAGGTGGTATCAAATCTATTTTTGGGTTAGCTTTATCGATGTGGTCAGAGTTCAACTGAGTTTAGGCAAATCTTTATGAGTCAGAATAAACCTCAGTGCTAATTCTAGGCAAATCCCACAAAGGCGAAAACCTCAGCAAAGACGCTATATCTATAGAGGGGACGTATATAACAACCTATCTTGAGATGAGAAGTCCCACATTGGCAAAACACAAGAGAGATGCTGGGCATATAACTAAAGGACTGGTCTATACACCATGAGATGTCTTTTGGGGTAAGCCCAAATGGACAAATTTGTGATGGTCTAGGTCAAAGAGCTGATAATATTTTACAGTGTTAGGCCAGGTCATTACAACTACTCTATTCTTTTGGAGAACTTTGAACATAGAAATCTAATGTTTTCAAGGATTTATGGGTTAATAAGAGGTTATTAGGCTATATTATAGGCATACGGAAGTTAAATAAGCCTAAAAGATCAAAATTAACCTTTTTGGAAGGTCAAACAATTATCAAAATTGAAAACAATGACCTTCTGATGAGTTTTGACAGCTAAAATGGTGATCCAGGGGTTCCATCATCGAACCATCCTGTGGTACGCCAAATGAGCACCTTGGTTCACCCTTTCTGAATGATTCTAAGAGTTCTCAGAGCATTTCGTTGATCTAAATTCGCGCATTGCCGAATTATTTGGAAGATTTCCAAAATTTACTAATTTGGTAGGCATTACTCTAAACTCCTATTAAGGAAAAATAGGATTCATTAGAAAGATGACTAAAATATCTACCATTTGATATTTTAAGGGTCACCTAACTCATTGTGTGCTAAGTGATATAATCATTTGAATTTTACCTTTCTATGAACTCATAGCCGATTAAAATGTTTTGAATTTTTCTTGACCTAGGATTGATAAAATCTTGTGTCTTTTCCTCCCTAAGTTCAACTGGGAAGAACTGGTCCACTAAAGCACACTTGAGCTCTTCCTATCTGATTAGCCTCGCGCAAGTTCACTTGTTCAGAACAGTCTTATCTGTTCAGAATAGGCATGGTGACCTTATGACCTCAAAGCACATCCAATAAACTTAAAATGATTAGGAAAGCACGTTAGCCGACCTTTAAAACCTTGACATTATTTGGTCACCCAATTTCGTAGAATTTCACATTGAATCTCAATCGGTAAGGAAAGTTTCATCTCAACTTTGTGTTAAACGATTTTTGCGATATTAATTCATCTCAAATCTATCATCCCACTATACAATAGGCTTTAATACCTATATTCAAATTTAAAGTACTTGGGTATGATCCCATACTAATAAGAGAGAAGTTTAGAATCTTATCTTAGGAATTTCCTATGTGTTACATGTAGCGCTCCAAGCATTGCTATAAATTAGCCAATTGTCGACTGCACCTCTGGTGTAACTATAAATGCAGCTGGGGGAACTGATGCCTCTTGCTATGAAAGAGTTGGAGCACTTGAATGTACCCGATAGGTTCCATATCTGAGACTAATGGTGATACCCTACCCGGCTCCAGCTCTATCTTCCATGCACTAAATCTATGAAAACTGGATAAAATTAAATTCTTAGAAATCGAAGGACTATTGACAATATTGCACAATAAGAATCAATAACATAGGAAATTTCCTAGACATCTCGTAGCCTCCTGGAGATAAGCCACGGATGTCTTCGTGTCCATCTGTAGGACTCTACTAGACAATAGCTCTGTACAGCTGAGACCAGTGAATTTAGGCTCTGATACCAACTTATGATGACCCTGTCTCGGTGATGATAGTGCATGTTAGATCTTACCTATAGAAAAGCTAATTACCCTACCCCAGGATACTTGTACTAGCTCTCTAGTCAATAACATGATAGATACCATATATAAATAACTACAACCTACCTAGAACCTGGATGTCAATTGTATAGATGAATAATATGAAATATACTTCAAAGGACATAAAATAGATGATATACTCGAGCTGAATTGTGTATTTTTTTTTATTTATTGTCCTCTGATTGGCATCTATCTTTATTTTCAACAAAAAATTGTGATTTTATTTGGGATAAGAAATTAGTTTAAATTTTTTAACTCATAAAGTCTTCAAGTATTTACACTATGTAGCATAGGGTACACGTGTGTTGCACATGTTTGAGGGCTAGTGTTGTATAACTACATGAAAGTCCTTAAAATATTAGTTGATCTTTTTACCTTTTATTAAAAGACTGTATAGTATAAGAAAATGTTATTCACTATTTTCTCAAATTATGATGTTTATATACAACCTTTGTCCCAAACATGTGTATACTTCTACAAAGATTTAACTTCTTGATAAAAATATCCACTTGGGTAAATATTACAAAATAATTATTACAAATATATAATATAGATTTGAAGAATCTAGATAAGTAAAAAAATTTCAAATTGAAATAAATGATGTATTCAAACAATCAACTACATGTTCAAACATAAATTGAGATGCACACATTGCATGAATCTTAATAGAACCTAAATTTTATAGCCTAGCATATGTCATATAAATTATCAGTTGAATCTTCGTCAGGATCAGTCTCCTCCTCCAAATTGTCAGAGATTTCCTCACAAGTTCCTGGACTGGACTTCCTCGCTTCTAGAAGGCTCCGCCATTCTTCTTTTCTTTTTAATACTCACATATTCAACAATATGATTATTCATAGGATTATTAAACTCTTTTCTCTATCAACTTCATAGTCCTCTTCAGATTCCTCATGCGCACTTAGCAGAGTCAGGCCTTTGTTGTGATTTTCACTTCAACAGCAAGTGGAGAACTCCCCAATTAGAGACCCACAGAGAAAGGTCATCCCTTGAGTCCCATTGGGCACCCATTTTACACACCCACTTCACAAGTTATAAATTCTCCTTCAGTATATTTAGGACGGTTGCAACGTTGTCTCAATCTTCCTGAAATAGAGCCATCCCCTAAATCCATAAATATGCACCTGAGTCAAATGGACAAGCATATTAGCACAAGAAAAAAACCTTAACAATATTAAGTTTATTTTTAACTTCCATCATAACAAATACTTTACTCAAGAGCACAAGTATTTTGAGAAAGGGCAAGTAGTACTAAAAGAATAGTGTGAAACACTACTATGACCAAATGTCATAATTCAAAACTTAATCACAAAGGATAATAGCGCATATGGTATTGAATTTACTGACAAATTTTGATTTTCGTATTTGAGAAATTTGTAACTAAAACAAATAAATTTAAACAATAATTAAATTTTTATAGTTTATATATGCATTATTTAGGTAGTCCACTAATCTTTTTTTTTTTTTTACAAATTTTAGAAATAGGAAGTTTCGAATTTAATTTGGACATTATGAAGTATTACCAGACATAAGATAAAATTTCTCCACCCAAATTGAATGGCAAAATGACAAGACACAAAACATATTGATCAAGTATATATCCATTTACATTGTATGAGGATTTTGAAATGATGAAATCATTTTTAATTAAAACAAAAAAGTGCCTCTAATAAAATATCATTAAGAAAATCAAAGAGAAGAAAACATATTTTCTGATAGATCATTGAGAGGTCCTTTCCCTATTATGAGAGAACCGGAAAGGATGCACCTCTACAATACCTTGTTATAGTGCCACCACAAAATATTGTGTAACAAAGTGTGGAGCAGATGATTGATGAAAGCATTTAAGTTGTGACCCCACTCCAAGATATGCATGCTCAAAGGTTCAGAACATTTGTTTCAAAACTATTTCAACCAAATGCAACCTAAGAGAAGACAACAAGTCTGTTCTACTTATTAAGTGCATAGCTAACGCATTGCCGCTTTGACACTTGGGAAAACTAAATCCGACATAGTTCCTCTACCCAAAATAGGAGAATCCTGGTCTACAAATGAATCAAATACTCTGAATCCATCAACATTCAAGAATGATGGTGACTCTCAGAGATATTTTCTTACATGCCTTCGTCGAGGTCTATTAGCCTTCATATGACACATAAGGTCTAGAATTTAAGTGTTGAGTTTAAAAAATCAAATATAAGGAATATGTAACTAGCCTATTAATTATTGTACTAGGAAACCTCAAACTAATTCCATATACTGCTAAAAATATTAGCATGTCTAATTAAGTGAAAGAGAAATCACACTTTCACCATCAATTAACCTATTTATAAAAGAACTCAGGGAAGTACAAAAGAAAAGTTCTTGAAAGAACAAAACTCCTATACTTAGAAAATTAGGGAAGATGTACTTGATCTCAAAAATCACATGTGAACAAACTGAACAAATGAGTTCAATGTGTTCATCTAGATTAAGCTGGTGGTTCCCCATTAGACAGTCACTTATTTTTCACTCTGCTTCGACAAAATAGATGGATTTATAAATCCAATCTGTGATTCCAAAATACACATCTTCAATTCAATATAAAGATAGCGCATTTCCTTTTCCCATTCTTCTCACTCTGGGGGTTAAGGTTCCTGATCTTCAAACTTGAATACTAAAAATAAAGTGTTTCTTTGATGGAAACCTGTTCCCTTTTTCTCAAGAGAAGTGTCATCAATGTTTTGTATTGAATCTAAAACAAAATACCAAAATTAAAAATCTTGACGAATCTTCTTTCGAGTCTTTTAAACAACAACACTCTCTTTATACGAGTATTTATGAATTTAGGGGATGCCTATGTTTTAAGATGCTTGTATGAATATTGCAACCAACCTGAGTATACCAATGGAGAATTCGCAACTTGTGAAGGTGGGTGTGTAAAATGGGCGAGCGACTTGTTGGATCTAATCCTCCATAAAAAGTAAGAAAGTCTGCATATTTTGACCAATTCAAGGTGAAAAATGGGATTGCTCCCTCGGCAAAACTGGGATAAAGTTGAGCCAAAAGATCTCGATTCAGGATAAATTCATGAGGAAGTCGTATCTCTTTAGGATCTACTCCAGCATTTATAACATGGGATGATCTTTCTTTATGGATCTCCAAATGGGGAGTCCTCTGGTTGCTTTCGAGGATGAAAAAAGCATAACAAAGGCTCTATTCTTCTAAGTGATAAAAGTCTAATGAGGATTCTAGAAGTCTACTTCCTCGTCTATGATTGCGAGAAGTCTAAATCCTCATCTAAAGAGAATGTTTTTGTTCAGAAGGCTTAAAAGAAGATTCTTCAAGATTCTGAATTTCTGAGATTGTTTTTGATTCCATATGAAACATTGAGGACACTTCTCCTAAAAAAGGGAACAGATTCCTATGAAAGAACCACTTACTTTAGTATTCAAGTTTGAAGATTAGGAACCTCAACCACTAGAGAAAGAAGAATGAGAAAAGGAAATTGTTGAGTCTTTGTTGAATTGGAGATGTGCATCTGGTAATCACAAATTGGCTTTACAAATCCATCTGTTTCACCAAAGCAGAGTGAAAAAGTAAGTGAGTGTTAGATGGAGCACCACCAGCTTAATCTAGATGAACAAATTGTACTCATATGTTCAATTTGTTTGTATGTGATTTTGGAGATGAAGTACATCTTTCCTAATTTTCTAAGTATACAGGTTTTGTTCTTCAAGTACTTTTCTTTTGTATTTGTCAAATTTCTTTTAGAGACTAGGTTAATTGATGATCGAAGTGTGTTTTCTCTTTCAATAATATAGACATGCTAAAATTTATAGCAGTAAATGGAATTAGTTTCAGGTTTCTTAGTCCATAAATTAATTGCCTAGTTACATTCCATGCAATTGATTTTATAAACTCAACACTTACATTTTTGAACTTACGTGTCATCAGCAGGCTATCACTACGTATGATGGCATGGAAGAAAATTTTCAGAGTTTCTGATTCTTCTGCAAACCAGGATTCTCCTATTTTGGGAGGAGGAACTATGTGTGGTTTAGCTTCCCTAAGTGTGAAAGGGACAATGTACCCCCTAACAACTGAATCAAACACTTAGGCTAAAAGTAACTAGAGAAATGGAAAGATACAGACAACAGTAAATTATAATTAATTAATAAATAAACAAAACAGTGGCACACACTATTCGAAAGATAACACAATTAACTCAAATGGAACTGCTAATCATAACCTATATTCAGAGAAGCATCAAAATGAACTCAACAAAAGAGCAAATAATCTATGTGGTTGAAAACTTTACCAAATGTTTAAACTTTTCACTAAATCTATAAGATACTCGAGCAACAATGGTGTCAAATGGTGGTGGTTCACTGGAGCTCCTGAGTTTTGTTGGAGATGAGGATGGCATCGGGTGTTCGCCGGAGGAGTGTGAGGTTGAGGGCAAAAAAGGAGAGAAAATTTTGGATTTTTCTTATTTAGAAATTATTCCTCCTAACATTATCCACCACCCCTTTATCATTGTAACCATAAACCTAAAATCTAATGGGCTCAAAATAAGAGCCCAAAACCATGGGCTGGTCAAATATCTATGTATGCAGAATTCTATACTTATGTAAAACAGAATTATTAGATTGATCTAAAATTACTAAAATGAATATAAAAATACATCACCAGTTATATACAAAAGATACAATTTAATACAAAATGATGATTTAATAAAAATCAATAATATTTTATATTTATAGATTATGATAAAAATATTAAAATCAAAATAAATTAAAATTCAAGTTGAACTTGTTAAAATCTAAATATTTTGAAAATAAGGATAATCATCGATGAATTAGTCTAAAATAGCATAAAATGTAATTTAAACTACTTTAAGGAAAAAAACTTAACAACAACAACAACAACATACCCAGTTATATCCCACAAGTGGGGTCTGGGGAGGGTAGGTTGTACGCAGACCTTAAAATTGAGTATCAATAGTTGCCCCTTTTTTAGGACATGATCGATGGAAGAGATCATAGAATAAGAAAATGAACAAACCCAATTTTGATCAAACACAAACTTCAAATATGGCTTGATTGTGATGGATGTTGCTCCTCAGCTTGCATCCAAAAGTTCAACAGTGCATGCTCCTTTACGTGGCCCGCTTAGGATTCAATAAACAATGCATCCTTCTAGATGTTCTAAAAATAACTAATATAAAACTCCATCAGTAGAGAAAAACTAATGAAAAAGCCAACATCACATTCAATAATTATTGTTATCTTCTTCTAATGCATGTTAACAACCTTTAATGATTATTGAAGCATGGTATGACTCTTTCCAAAATATGTCACGCCCCGAGAGGGTACCTTTGACGTTTCCCGCACTAAAAAATTATTGCTATCCCCGAATCAAACCACTTGATCTCATCAGATTCACTCAATCACAATCTAATAACAGAAGACATAACAATCAAGAATACTTAATGAAAAGCAATAATAATTCAATAATGAAAGTCCAAAGTCCAAACAATCTATCAATTAACTAAGTAAAGACAAGTATGAAAGAAACTAACCAAAACTATAATCCAATCATAACTTGACTGTTTAGTCTATGAAGCCTCCAAATTATCTGACTAAATGGTGCCAATTACAGATCTATGGCTATCTCAAAATAGAATAAAAGAAGTCTAAACTTAAAGCTAGAATAGAAACATGATATCCTATGGAAGCAAAGGACTCAACAATCACCTTAATGCAATTGGATCCTCAATGGGGTGCATGTTGATGATTGCTATTACCTATCTCTACATTATGAAAAGATGCAGGCCCAAATGAACATTAGTACGTAGAATGTATGAGTATGTAAAATGGAAAAATGAAACATGTAAAGTTAGAATAATATCAACTTAAATAGCTTAACTCAAAAAGTAGGAAACTTAATCAGCTAGTCAAGAATCTAAAATAAGAATATAGTTTAGAATAATATCAAGACCTATATGGGAGTTTCTCTAGACAACAATCACCTATGAGCCAATAATGATACAACAAAGCAATGTTTTTACCACATCTATCCAATACCTTACAAGGGTAAAGGACATCCCATTAGTGAATCAACAATCAATAATGTCAAGTCCTCTTTTTGTGATAATAGGGAAAATCTGATTTTATGGTTAAATCCTCTCATACACTGGCTAGGTAGTTATTGAGTTAGAATTAGACTTAATATTACTCAATTTGATGCTCAATAGACCTCCCAAGACTCAATATGCCCATAAGACATCAATCCTATGGTTAACTCATTCAACTATCTCATTGGACATTTTTCAACGCAATTCATTATATCAACTATCAACTCTTTGGTTAGGAACATTCTTATAGGATTAGCCCATGACTCATAAACTCTCTATCGGGCATCATTCTGACTTGTACTATTTAGGAAACAAAAGTAGAGTTAAAGCATTTAGGAATTCTATTGATTCTTTAGGCTCAAATCATACTCATGCATACCTTTTAAGTGCAATATGTAATATAACAAAAATTCATTCTAGGGCGCATGTAGAATAGTAAAATCATGAATTTAAAGAATTTAATTCATAAAAACTGTAATACATGCAAATTATATAAGACTACATTAGGATTTAAGAAAAACCTTCAAGAAACATTCATGGAAGTCTTAATTCATTCACAACTCCATTGATAAAGGGTCCCCATTCATGGAGTTTAGAAGGCCTTGACATTTGTTTTTATGGAGGTGGACCACGTGTTCATGTAGGGTTAGCCCCATAGGACCTTCGTGTTTGCAGGTCCTCATCTGCGTTCTTGGCTTGTTGAAAACAATTGGAATAGTTTAACATCTTAAAATGTCAGGATTAGCAATTTTTCACTATTTTCAACACTCTAAGTTTCATTTTTTTAAGATAACCTTCAAGGTTTTCCAAGGCAAATTTATTGTGCAACTATTTTCTAGCCCTTTTCTTTAATTTTCATTGATTAAATTGTGTTTTTAACTTAGAATTTAAGGTTTTTAATTAAGAAATTTGGGGATTTTTTTTGGATTTTGATTCGTAATGCTAAATTGATGATTTTGACCTCATTTTAACTCCACTTTCAAAATAGTTTTCATAATTGAAGTCTTTATTACTTGGAAAATATTTTTATGTATTAAATTTTAGATTCCTGTTACTTTTTTCGGCCTGATAATTTTGACAATTTTGCCTTTTTTCACCTAAATTTCATGATTTTTAGTGTGACTAGATTCATTATGTGATTGTGATGCTACATTTTAAATAGATTCTAGTGATTTGAATTATCATGGAAGGGGAAAAATGGTTGATTTGACTTGATTTGAGACTTGCACTATGGCAAGTGGACTTCTATGCTTTTAATAAGTATAATTAAATCTTGTATGCTCCCATGCGTGTGGCATTGAGTACTTTGTAATAGAATAGTATTATCATAGGCTTTTGATCAGGCGATTTTGATTAGACATTATTCATATAGTGAAATCTTGACTTGTGAATTAATGATGGATTCATAACACATATGATCTTGTGAATTATTTTATATTGATGTCAAGATGGTACCTATATTGAGATGTGAATGATATTGAGACTGTGATAATATTGAAATCATTATTGTATTGAAACTGTGATGAAACTAAGATTATGTATATGAGATTCACTATTATTTATGCATTGATACCTGTGATGGATACAATAGAGAGATAGGTAAGGTGACATGTGGATTGGTGGCTAAGGTCTTTACTAGTCAATGATTGGTCGAGGTTGCTGCCAGCGAGCTGAGGTAATATATCGGCTGATATTGTGGCAGAGGTCATTTTTGGCTTGGTGGGCATTTGTCAAAGTCATTATTGGAAATATTCACTAGTACATGGTCTTTATGTGACCCCTATGGGTTTTGTTCTGATGTAGATATTATCAGTGGATGTGTATCATAGGATAAACATGCATCATGATTATTTGACATTACATCGCATTATTTACGTCTCATGGCATCTACTCCATCTCATATCATTCCTTCTTTTATATTATTATGTGTATTACGTGAGAGTTGTTAATCATCAAAAATTATTTATGATACTGGATATCTACTATACCATTTGACATTGAGGGTTAGTTGGATGTTTCAAGATATGAAGCTATGTGATGAGATATATTTATATGATTTGTATATTGTGTTGTGCTGGTACAAGTATTTAGTTCGGTGGTATATGGTTGGGTGGATAAGAGTACTTGTGTTCTTCATTGCTTACATTAGGTTCGTTATCATTTGTTGAATACCCTGTTGGTTGGTGCTCATCCCTTGCAATATTTTTGTAGGTTGTGCGCATGGTCCTTCTTGCTACACATTCTTCATTACCGGATCAATCTTTTGGATCTTTCAAGAGGTAGTTACTTATCTCTTTAGTAGACCTTTGACAATTCTATTTTGTGTTATCTTTCATTTGGTGAGCAAACATTGAGACTTGTGTGTTATTTGACTATTCTGATTGTTAGAAACTTGTATATGTGACACTAATTCTTGGATGGTTATAGGTTTTGGTTTTCCCATGCTTATCTATTATATTAGATTGTTTTATCTTCTGCTCTTGTATGTTAACGAGTTATTTAGGTTTTGGGATGACTCGCCTTAGTGGGTTAGGGGACCACCATCACACCTGGATCAGGTCGTGACAATTTGGTATTAGAGCTCAAGGTTCATAGGTCTTACATGTGTATAAGCCCAGTCTAGAAGAGTCTTCAGGATCGGTGCGGAGACGTATGTTACTTATCTTTAGAGGATATAAAAACTGTTAGGAAGTTCTCTTTTGCTTTATTCTAATCAATTCGTATGTGGGTTTTGTTTAAGTGATGAGTGGTCATGTGTTCTTTTGGCAGATGGCGAGGACTATTGCTGCAACAATAACTGAATCAGAGGAGGCAACACTTGGGAATAGTATTGAAATCCTAACTATGGGTAGGAGCCGAGTCAGAGGCCAAGGTAGAGGTTGGGGCTAAGGAGTAGAACCAATGAGAGATTATGAGCAAGGTATCTTCCTTGATCTAGCTGTGGATCCTAGAGAGGAGCAGGATCCTTATGATTATGGTGCAGTACCACTACTACAGGTTACACTTCTGAGATTTTTGAGTATGTTGAGACTGTGGGCTAGGTAGGAGACCTAGCTGATATATCAGGTACTTCACAGACATGGATTAAGGTTTAGCCTAAAGGGCAATAGCAGGTCCCCAGGGCCCAGAAATAGGTGGAATAACCACTAAAAGAACCTATTGTTAAGATCCCTCCACCACCTACCTTTATTAATGAAGAGCAACATAGATATGAGAGGTTTAGGAAGATGGAGCTACCTTATTTCTAGGTTAGAAAGACCAAGGATGCATATGAGTTTTTAATTACTTGCCGGGAGTCACATAAGACCATGGGGTTGGTAGAGTTTCATGGTGTATGATATGTTACCCTCCAGCTTTGTACGCTAATCAGGGATGCAAAACGACTAAAATAATAACATAAAAATGCAGTGAAGGACCTATTTGGGGTCATTTCTAGTAGGTACTCCTCTGATGACTTCGAAGGTATTTTCTAGTGCCTTCTATGATTGATTTGTTCCTTAGAGTGTCTGTGAGGAGAGCTATCTAAGTTTTAAGAGTTTGAGATAGGGCACTATGATGGTCTCAAAGTATGAGCTCTGTTTTTATCAGTTGGCCCAGCATGTAACAACTATTATCCTTATGGAGGAAGAGAGAGTTCATCGATTTACTAGAGGACTTGCTTATTCTATCAGATAGTCAGTGCTTTGGGTGTCTAGAGATAGAGCATCTTTCCAATCAGTGTTTAGTACTGCCAAGAAGTTGGAGCTTATGGAAGAAGAGGAGTTTGGGTACGCTAAAAGGATTCGTACATTAGGACATTTCTTGCGTACATCATCAGGAGGTTGAGGTACGACTAAGGGAGGTGGTTCATTTCAGCAACAGGGGGTTCATGTAGCCTTGCCAGCTTCAGAGGGAGGATGAGTTCTTCGCTATCCTTACAGTTTTGTCCATAGCTCCTCCAAATTCACAACAGAGGCCTGCAGACCAGGATGGCGACAATATCCCTTCTGTTCCATTACTGTATTTATCCACCCCTAGATTTTGCTTTGGGTGTTGATATCCTAATCATATGGTTCAAAAGTGCCCCATGCAGTCTCATTCTAGGCCCCACATTCTTAGTTCATATCCCTAGCCAGATATCCAACAACACTAGTAAGAGGTTTAGCCCCT
The DNA here is from genome assembly GCA_025642045.1 of Solanum sejunctum. Lineage (NCBI taxonomy): Eukaryota > Viridiplantae > Streptophyta > Magnoliopsida > Solanales > Solanaceae > Solanum > Solanum sejunctum. Next base: position 6,171 of record JAOTQJ010200339.1, on the reverse strand, counting down.
TAGACTAGGGACTGAGGTAGAGGATAGGACAATAGAGGTGGATGCACCAGAGGTAAATAAGAAGGTGATACTTCCGCACATTCTAGAGGTAGAGGGGCAGATTCGACTATTGGTGTATGGGGATGCCATTGCTATGCTTTCCCAGGTAAACCCTAGGCTAAGGTCTCTTATATTGTCATCACAGGGATTATTCTGATTTGCCATCGCTCTGCATCTATATTGTTTGATCTTGGATCCACTTATTAATATGTATGTACATATTTCTCATTGGGGTTTGCGTTTCCATATGATACAAGGATAGGTCATTCGAGGTTGGACAAGGCCTACCTCAGCTACAAATATTCGTAACTCTATTGGCTTGGCTAGTTATTAACACCATTTTGTGCAGCACTTCTCTAGAATTGCAGCTCCACTGATGATACTTACTCAAACGAATGTGATATTTTAGTGGTTCATGAGTGTGAAAAGAGCTTTCAAGGTTAATTATGATGTTTTGGGAGTGGGTTTAAGTGGTGTGTTGATGCAGAAAAGATAGGTTATTGCTTATTATTCTAGGCAATTGAAGGCCTATGAGAAGAAATAAGTGGCTGGGGTTGTTTTTGTTTTTAAGTCGTGGCATCACTATATATATATAGGGTCCATTATGAGATCTTTACTAACCATCATAGTTTACAGTATAATTCTAGCCAGTGAGATCTGAATTTGAGGCAAAGGAGGTTGATTGAGCTCCTAAAAGTCTATGATTTGGCTATTCTCTATCATCCCGGGAAAGCCAATCTGGTGACTGATGCATTATGTAGGAAGGATTCCAACATGGGGAGTCTAGGAGGTATTCAGGTTGATAAGAAACCATTGGATAGTTATGTTCAGAGATTAGCCAATGGGTTTGTGAGATTATAGATTTAGACTGGCGTGGGATGCTTTCTTTTATTGACGCTTACTAACCTTTGATGGATCAGTTTTGTGAGAGGCAATTTGAGGATGAGAAGTTGTGTATTATTCGCGACAAAGTGGCTAGAAGTGGAGCTAGAGAAGCGATGCTTGATTCTGATGGCATTTTGAGAGTTAGGAGTCATATTTGTGTGCTTAAGGTAGGTGATTTGATCAGATTGATACTTGAAGAGGCTGCTGCACTGAGTAGGAAGGCTTCCAGAATCGGGAATAGTAGTTTTTTCGGGTTGTGGAGCGACTGTTGGCTAGAGATGTTTATAGATTGGCCAATGGATTGGTGATACTACATGTCATAACCCAAAAATGGGCATCATGGCACTCCTTTTATCCCCACCAAGACAAGTCAGGAAACCCCCCACTTATAACGAATAATAAGTCCACTTAATTAACAATCCCCAAAACCTGATTTTCACAGACATAAGAATCTTAGTGTGTTATAATAGATTCGAAAGAAAAATACATTTCTCAAATGACATTGTATCTACTATAGAGCAAAATCATAAATAGGAGTGAGACGTCCACTGGGATGGCAAACAGCTACCTCACCCAATCTCCATATAAAGCCTTGGATAAGGCAGAATAGAGGGTATCACGAAGATCTAGGCTTATAATCTACAAAAGTGTAGCAACAAGGGGTGAGTGTCAAACACACAGTATCCAACAAGTGAACTACTAAAAACAAAATCAAGTAACATAGAGTACGGGCACTCCTAACACACCAATCGAACCTCCAGAACCACAGACTGTATGAAAACCAGCTCAACCTAACAGTTCATAATTTACATATCTTATAGTCCAATAATGTCACATCAATAATTATAGAATAGCAACACAAGAGATGAAGTGCATACATTATAAGTTTCACAAAAGACACTCATGATTTCATAAATGATAAAGATGTGCAATTCAATGCACTACAATAATGTCAGGTATAATGATGCATATCTAGCCTAGTAATACACACCCTCTGTCTCTCATTTCGGGACCCATGGGGGACTTTTAGTCCATGCATCCATTGTGGCATGCGATAGAACTCTTGAATCATAGTATCTATCATGGCGTGTGACACATACCTCAAATTATAGTCTCCATCGTGACGTGTGACAAGTCCCTCGAATTATAGTGTTTGTCTCAGCGTGTGACACTTCCCTTGAAATGGTGCATCCTTTTTAATTCTTATTCTTTCTCATTTCACATAACACTTGTCACAAAATTTATAAAAATGCAATAGCCATATTTACACCATGATGAGGAGATGACCAAATTTTAATACAATGTACAATTCACAACAACATAGTCTTAATACAATATTATCACTAACTCAATATTTCAAAATCACTCTCAACACCTCACATAAGGATGCACAAGATTCTATATACTTAACAAATGTTAAGAAATTCAGTTGCCTTAGTTGAGTCATCATCGATCAAACAATTGAGCCTTTCCCTTTCAAATAGAATTCATAGCACCACGATCTAGTCAAATAAGTTATCACAATAAGATTTCAAAACTAATAATATGAATATTACTATATATCTAGCCTAGACTCAAAAACTAACCAATTTCATAGTCAATTCTCAAAATTTCAAGTTTAGAGTTACGTATTAATGTCTTAAATAATTAAAATATAATGGTGTTCACATAATTCTAACTCCCAATATCAATAGTAAAGAATATATATACATATATACATCCTAAATGCACCCTACAATAGTAATAAATTTGACTAACGAAGGACCAAGGGAACTACGTGAAAGTGCAAAATGAGGAAAGGTTTATATATTGAGCAAAATCCAAATTTTAGTATATAATTTGTGAGAACAAAGTTTTAAATTACCTAATGGTTCTACTACCTTGTCTGCCTTTTACGTGAAAAGACAACTACTCATATTCCATGAGTGAACCTGGTTCAGTTAGCAGTACTAGACAGTGAGTTCAAAGTAGTAAGCAAGACACCCAACTTATAGTGGAAACACTCTTTGATCAAAGGAGAAACAACTACTACATACAGTAGTAGTATTTTAACAACTGTTTATTATGTCAAACTTGAGTAATGTCAACTTACAACTCACATTACATGTCACAACTATTATGAGTGAAACCTACTCTCAACAAAACTCACTCAAAGAAAACAACTTCTTACAATATTTTTTCCGAAACAAAGATTCTAAGAAGATTGCCAAACAAACTTGAACAATCAAGAAAATCTTACTTTAGATCTTGCTTAAGTGCTCTCCTTAAGTGTCTGCTCTTGCTTGAATGCTCTCATCGTTTCAAATTGCAAAAGCTATGTCTTCTAGGGTTAATGATTGTATTTATATTGAACCCTAGAGACATTACATGTAGAACTCCTTTCTTGAGTAGGGCACACAATTCTTTTCCATAAAGGTTTCCTAAGTTCCTACCTTTACCGAGTCCTATTTTGATTTTGTTTCCTTAAACAACAATCCTTCTCCAACTGGTATTTATCTTTGTGTCTCCTGGTGCGCCTATGTTGGATCTGGTTCCATTTTTTAAAACTTCATATGCATAATTGCAATAATCATAACAAATTCTCCCTTTATATGATGGCAAACCTGTGTGCATGTAATGTTCCTATACAAACTTCCCCCTTTTTGACATCTCAAAAAGACAAAAAGCATAAGCATAGAGCTAAAGACAAATAACAAAACAAAAACATAGGCATTGAAAAACATAAAAAATACCAGGCATAACATATGAAAACTAATGATATTATCCATCCACATAACATAGAGTATAACAAAATAGAAAGCTAGAATGAGGATATTATCAGCTAAAAAACAAGCAAGCACCAATGCCTGCACATATCATCCATAACAAAAAGAAAATATAGAACCCAAAATAAATTATCTATAGTACAAAAAAGAGAGAATTATATAAAGCCAACAAAAGAATAGGGAGCACTAAGGATTAGGGGAAGAGGGGCCAGCACCTAGCAACCTAAGGATAGTGTCCACTAGCTTGTTATGATCCACTTGTTGTTAGAGGAGCCCATCCTTTAGATGAAGCACCTCAGCTTGAGAATCCGTCGGCTGATCCTAAAGTTCTCCAACCTGGGCCTGGAGGCAAACTTTTTCAACCTAATCTGCCCTAAGTTTCCCTATGATCTAAGTCACTATCCTAGTAAACTTTGAAGGAGCAGGTGCAGGTGTAACAACAACAGTAGTAGGAGGAGCACAGTCACACTCAAGGTCAGTGTTTCAATCAATCATATCCTTTTTTGTCAACACCCTCCCTGCCCAAAGGGGAACCTAAAATGCCTTAAAGACATGGGTTAACAGGTTTCCAAATGCTAGTTGATGTTGACCAGGTGTTGGGTCAATAACATGCCTCATGTGACAAATTATCAGAGCAGGCCAGTCCACAAGCTCTTGCAGGTCTATGGCATAAGCAATCCCCTTATCACGAAAAGTGGTCTCATTCCTATGCTCTCCCCTTCGTAACACCCCTTTATGTAGCACCTTGAAAAGTAGCTCCAAAACAGGTGCCATCTTCCCTTTGTACACCTTACAAGGAACATAGTGACCCTTATATTAGTTAATTTAGAGCTCAGAACACAACCCACATCCTCTTTCTAGAGATACTCATCACGCAAAACAGATAGAATCCTTAAAATATCCCCTAACTTAAGTTTGTCAAAGAAAATATCTAACCCACAAACCCTCGATGAAGCCAAATCACCCTCCACAGTAGCCAAGTTCTCATAAAATTCCACAACCTTAATCTTAAACACAAGTGGCTCCATATCATAGAATAAATTTGTCCATCCTTGAGATGCTAGTTTTACACAGAATTGTTCAACTATTGTATATATGTGAACCTCTGGATGTATAGCTTGACCCCTCAACACAACCTTAGAACTAAAATAGAGATAATTCCCAATACAGTTTAAGTTCAACGCATATTTGTTCAAATAAGAAGGAACAGGGGCAAAGAGGGAGAACCAAGTAGGGGAGTTCTTTTGGGAGAGAAAGAAATATGAACAGAAAAAGAATGAGAGACTAAGGAATTACTAGTGCAAAACCTCTTGCAGCTGGAGAACGGCCCATCCGAGTTAAATACATGTCTTTTACTCCTGGTGATAGGGCCACAAGTGCGAGGAGCAGGCCTTGGAGAAAAGGATGAAAGAGCCTAGCATTATATTAGACCTTGACAAACCTAAGCTAGTGGAATATCATCATAGGAGTCTGAATGCTCTGGTGCAGGATCAGGCATAGTAGGAGAAGGAACAGTGATAGGAGGAGGAAAGACATAGGTGGGTGCCGAAAGCGGGTTAGGGTCTTGGAACATGACCCTAATAGGGGGGGTGTCTGTGAAAGAGGAGAAAGGTGAAGGTTCGTCAATCAAACGTCAATGGGTGGGAGTAGGGTTAGAAATAGAAAGTTTGACGTCAGTGTAGTAGGGTTTGGACACAGTGAATAGGGAGCAAGGTTGATGGTAAGGCATATTCGGAGAGGGGGAAGGAGAGAAATAAGGTTGGATTACTAGTAGCTGGTGGTAGGGATGATGGTGGAGACTAGATAATGGAGGAGAGTGAGGATGGAACTTACCCCTATGAGAAATCCAATAGTGGTGATGGTGTAATGGCATTTGAGTTCGTACCGGAGTATGACACAAGGGGTGCCATAGTGTTGTTTTTTTAGTTTTCTTGAGTGGAGGGTATGCCTTTTCTTTTTCTTTGTTTTGTTTTTTTGAAGTGTGTTTAGAAAGAGAGAAAGACATTTAAGAACATGAATAAGGTATTAAAACCTATATGGGGAGTGGGAAAGGGCATTGGGACATGATAGAAAATACATGTCTGACACATTGCAATCAGCGTGACACTTGAGGTCCTAAGAAATAGTGATCACTGAATATTTTATGCAAGAGATCTTCCCGCCAAAAAGTGGACAAGTTTGAGGAACTAGGTGTAGGTAAGGAGCTGTATACATATTTACTCTAGGCATGTATACATCTAGTAGTGGAAGTAATGAGGCAAGGGAGTATCTGTTGATATGGAGATTGAGAACTTGTTTCCCCCTGTCTCTATGTAATACTCCAGCTTAGGACACTAAGGGTAATATCAGTAGTTCCCAGTGAAGAAGTGCCAGTGCGGGTTCCAAAACAAGATACACGCATTACATTTATAAAGTCAGTAATACTATACACTACTTAAAGTACAAATTGAGACTTAAAGATAGAGATCTAGGAATATCTAAT
>JAOTQJ010200328.1:0-20108 GCA_025642045.1 Solanum sejunctum | reverse complement strand
CTCACCTATACTATGCTCACCTATCCTATGACGTGAGTGCATGGCACCGTCGCCTCGGCTCACCTATACTACATTTGAGACTTGTGTTGGAGATGTTAGGGATTTGAAACTTCTGGTGTTATGCTGTAGTATGGCACGAGTTTGGAGGTCGCCATTGTTTCCGTCCAGTATGCATTATTTTGATATTTTAATTAAAGAATTATTTTGATGTTTGCATGCAGGTTTGACTTATATATTTTTATTTGGATTATTACTCTCATTTATATTTCGGACTTTGTGCTTTACATATTTCGTACGTATTTTATACTGACCCCCTTCCTTCGGCGGCTGCATTTCATGCCCGCAAGTACTGATGTACAGGCTAGAGAGCCACCTTTTTAGGACCTCTGTCTACTATTGAAGTGCTCCCTTGCCTCAGGAGCAGATTTTTTTTGGTATATATATGTACACTTATTTCTTATTTTTTGCATTTATATATATTCGAGGGTATGATGGGGCCTTGTCCCATCTTATGATTCAGTTCGCATGTGAAGAGGTCTATGGATACATGTGGGTATGGGATATTGTTTGTGGTATGACTACGTATGTATTATACATTTGTTGGATGGTTCTACCACAACATTGACCTTGTCGGCTCGCATATATATATATATGTTGATGTTTACTGTATGCTGGGGTCCTTATTTGCAAGTGTGGTTAGTCAGTAAAGCAGAGGAAACTCTTCCAAAATTTTGATAAATTCCCTAGCTATTATAGTTGGAAATCTAGTTTAGCGTTTGTCTGGGTGCCCAATCAGCACTAATCACGATCGCTGGGTTGGGTCGTGACATCCAGATACTACCAAAATAGAGTGCAGGAGTGTGATATTCCCAAGATGACTTTTCGAACTAGGTATGGGCATTTTGGAATTTGTGGTAATGTCTTTTGCTTGACTAATACATCGACAATACTTATGGATCTCATGAATAGGGTCTTTAAAGCCCTACCTTGACACGTTCGTGGTGGTCTTTATTAATGGTATCTTAATTTATTCCCAGAGAGAAAAGGAACATGTGAGTCATTTGAGGGTATTATTACAAATTTTGAGGGATGAGAGGTTGTTTGCTAAATATAATAAGTGTGAATTTTGGGTAACGAAAAGGTGGTTAGAGAAATACACTAGCTGGCTAGGTTAGGAATGTGGTTGGATGAAGTTGAGAATGGTAGTGTAGTGGTTTTTATTGTTCCAAATCTTCTTTGGTTGAAGAGGTCAAGTTAAAGCAAGACCTTGATCCCTCTTTGCTAGAGTTGAAGGATGGTAAAGTGGAGGTTTTCTCCCGAGGGGGAGATGATGTTCTTAAGTACCAAGGTAGGCTATGCATGTTTAATATTAATGATTGGGTTTACTTGCGAGTCTCTCCCATGAAAGGTGTGCTCCGGTTTGATAAGAAAGGAAATTGAGCCCCAGGTTTGTGGGTCCTTATAGGGTGTTGAGGAGATGTGTTGGTGACCCGAGTGCTATAGTGCCTGTAGAGGTTGTGGGTGTTGTGGAATATAATTTGACCTATGCGGAAGTTCAAGTGGAAATATTAAATAGACAAGTGAAGAGGTTGAGGAACAAGACATAGCATCTGTCAAGGTCTTTTGGGAGAATCGACAAGTTGAAAGTGACACATAGGAAGCCGAAGCGGATATGAAAAAGTGATATCCATACCTATTCCACTTTACTCAAGCCTAAAGTAATTAATTGTCTCCCATCTTTCAATTCAAATCTTAAGTTTTAGCCCTCATATCATGTTGCATGCATTCATCTTTATGGTAACAAGTTTATGGTGACCTTTGACATTTATGTTGGGATTCTAAAAAATGATTTTTAAGTGCATTTGTTGCATTCCTATCGGGCTGAAATCTTCATGATTACTTCTTCTATGTGTGTTTCTTTGACATTCGAAGATGAATTTTCCCAAGTGCTTTGAAAAGCCCCATAATCGTTATTTTCATATTTCTCAAAATTCGTGTATGATATCAAAAATTTGACTTCATATTTTCGATTAGGGGGCAAAATTGAGTGAAAAATGGGTATAATCCAAATTTTATAAGACTCATATCAAAAATAATTTTTTGCAAATTTTTGATTTCTAGTGGCTGTCTATACCCTGGCGGCGACTGTCAGGGGAACGGACTAGTGTTGGTCTCTGCTATGGGTCCCCATCATGCCAGTGATGTGGACCAATATAAAATCTTCCTTATTTTTCTTACTTCGTCAAGGTGGATAGGGGTATAGCCCAGTGCCCATTTAAACGTGAGATATTCTATATTTAGTCTTTTTTCAACTCGATATCACTCAAAAATTCTCTCTAAAACCTCTTTAAGACTTTATCATATCTCTCATTTAAATTCAATGATTTCAAGCTCAATTTTGGAACTTAAGTATCCAATCTAAGCTTCAAGTTTCCTTCAAGCTCATCTCAAGAAAATCCAAGTTTAAGATATGTGGGTTTCATCCATTGGGTCCTTTCACCCATAGAGTCCAACCTTCCTTTTTATGAAATTGCATGTTTTCGAGTTGTATTACCTATGGGTATCTTTTATTATAGATTATGAATATAAATTATGTTGGGGTTTATGAAATATTGAATGATTATGCATGACTTTCTATTTCAAAGCTTATTTCATAGATTAATTTGTCTATTTTAAACTATGAAACTATGAATTGTGATAAACTTTTGAGATGGATGTCATGATACTCAACTTGGGTTTTTAATTCAATATTGGTGGGTTGATTTGAATAACTTTGAAATGATTTGGTTTTACTCCTTCTTGTTCTATACTATTGAATTGCATATGACCACTATATGTTTGATTAAATTACTTGAGAAGGATTCTTGATGTTGATGATGGATTATTGTATGAATTTACATAACAAACATGTTATGATACTTTATGGGTTTACCAAGCATGTATTAAACTCAAGAAAGGTTCCCATAACCTACAAAAGAATTTTTGAACCTTTATGCTATGTTGCTCTTATGTGCAATGTAAAACCCTCTCTTGATTTTTTGATGTAATAGTTGATGAACTATTTTGTGCTCCTATAGATAAGATTGTATCATAAGCAAAGGATATCTCTCTTACCAATAAGATTGTATTGTAAGGTAAGGGCATCTCCCAAATTCTTATCGAAAAGATTGTATCGTAAGGTAAAGAGATCTCTCTTGCTAATGAGATTGTATCGTAAGGTAAAGGCATCTCCCAAATTCTTACGAAAAAGATTATATCGTAAGGTTAGGACATCTCTATTGCTGATAAGATTATATCATAAGGTAAGGGCATCTCCCAAATTCTTGCCCAAGATATTATATCGTAAGGTAAGGATACCTCTTAACTCCTACCGATAAGGCCATGTCATAAGGTAGAATAAACCATGACTCTTACAGAAAGGATTGTATCGTAAGGTAAGAGATATCTCATACCACCTACCCAAAAGGCTATGTTGTAAAGTAAGGGTATTGGCAACACTCTCCGAAAAGGCTATACCATAAGGTGAGTGGGGGACTACTTGGCCATTCTCATGCATATTGTGTAAGGTTTTGAGAACATACTCCCTATTGAGCTTATGTTCATTAATTATTATTAAACATATTGTTATTATGGCTTATGATTCTTGTTTCATTGCATCCCATATACTTAGCACATTCCAACATACTAATACATACTATATGCCAACATGATATTACCATGTAGGGACCAGAGCTCCTTTTGATCATGCTCCACGTGGCTAGTTTTGTACTTTGGAGATAAGCATTGGTGAGTCCTCATTCCCGAGGACACTACCTATATTACTCTTTCTACTTTGAGACTTTATTATGTCAAACACTTATTATTATGAGGACGAGCTTGGAAAGTCTTGGCCCCAATCCATTTCAACTTAGAGGTGTATGTTAGATATTATGATGTATTTATGCTATGAGTTTGACTCTTTATGCCTTGATGACATTCAAAGATTTCCCTTAGTCCTGCTTCCCTATATTTAAATGATTATTGTTGTTGTTATTTTACTTCTACAACAAATGATGTGTGCATGCTACGAACAAGAGGCTTGTTTGAGTTGTATTTGGACTTTTCATTCGTCGTGCCATGTCTAGGTCCTAGGCTTAGGTCGTAACAGCAGTCTTGGAAACATCCACTGCCCTAATCCTCAACAACAACAACAACAACAACATACCCCAGTGCTTTAAACGGGTCCCGCTCATTGCGAGGTGAGGGGGGTCAGATGTATGCAGCCTAACCCCTATGTTTAAAAACATAAAGTGGTTGTTTCTAGATGAACCATGAGGAGGGTCGAAAGTTGCATTGACTAACTGCTACTTCACAAATGAAAAATGCACAGATAGTTTAAACAACCATTTTGCTTTATTTCATCATACTCCAAGGCCAAAAAATAGTCAATCTTTGGCTCCATCCGAGATTGATAGAAAGAACTGCCCTAATCCTCAATTGGTGGTAATAGGACCTTAGGTCGATCTTAGAGAACACAGTGACATCCTGAAGCTAATAAAACAAATCACCAATCCAAAGTAGGGGTTACAGTTCTTCACCATTACCTTATTAAGCTACTTGTAATTAATGAACGTCCACAAGGTCCTATCCTTCTTTTTAACATATGGGATAGAAGCACCCCATAGTGATACACTCGAATGAATGAACCACTTACCTAAGAGGTCCTCAAGCTAAACATTAAGCTCCCAAAACTCTTCAGTAGCCATCCAATAGGGTGGGACTAAGATAGGCTTAGTGTTCGGCTCCAAATCTATGGAAAAATCAATGTCTCTCTCCAAAGGTAGGCCAGGGAGCTTGGTAGAAAACGCATCAAGGAACTTCTGGACCATAGGTACAAAATTGATAGAAACTGGCTCACTATAAATAGCACGAACATAAGCTAAATAAGCTAAACAACCCGAAGAAACTAATTGTTGGGCCCGTATAGAAGATATATCCCCATTGATGTGTAACTATAGGTTCCCTGCCATAAGTGCAGGGAAATACCAGGCAAAGCTAAAGTAACAGTCCAAGCATAGTAGTCCAAGACCATATGATAATAGAATAGCCAAGACACGCCCAAAATGATATCAAAATCTAACATAACAAATAAGTTAAAGTAACCCACATATTATGACCCTGAATAGTCACCACACCAGATCTACATACCTGATCCACTACTAATGAATCCCCTACAAGGGTATAAAAATGTAATGACACCTCTAATAATCTCAATTAATAGCCAAATAGGGAGAAAAGTACACATATACATAAGAGAAAGTGGAACCTAGATTAAATAAGTCTAAAACATCCTACTGACATAACAAAATGGTACCTGTCACCATATCATTTGATGCATCAACCTCAACCATAGTTGGGGTAGCATCAACATTTTGCTATTATCCTCCTCCTTGACCATCTATCATATCACCAATCTTGTATTCATGTGGACCTCCTTGAGTACCCTGCTAACTATAATAATAACCTTACCCTCTGGCCCTACGTCCAGGTAGAGGTGGTATCACTGCCAAAGGTTTAGCTTGGATGGGCAGTCTCTAAGATAGTGATTTAAGGAATAATAATAATAATAACCCAAGCTTAAACACCCTCAAGTACCAGTGGAGTAAAGGGAACAGACTTGCTCCCCTCGAGATCTGACTTGTGCCAGAAGTACCTTAAAAAGGCTAACTATCCTCATCTACTGGTAAAGCTCCCTTGACCGATTGACTTTGCTGACCTTGGTGCTATCTAACATGCTATGACCTATGGTGGGGTTTTCACATATGCCCTGGCCTCTAACTAGACCCACTAAAGTTGCCTTGGTGTTGGTCGACTTATCGCTGGCCCTTTGGCCTCGCAATGAATAAGCTCTATAGTACATGTGTGATAAATAATATAAAGAAAAGATCAATTTGCATAGATTAAGTACTCCATCCAATAACCTCAACTAAGGTATCAATCCACGCACAAAACATCTCACTCTCTCCTCCTTGCTGGGAGGAATCGTAGTAACATATTGAGCGAGTTGGTAGAATTGGGTCGCATACTCAAGAACTATCATCTAACCCAACTCTAGCTTTATGAATTGATCCCGAAGTTAGTTTCTTATGCTCTTAGGATGTATCTATCAAGGAAGGCCTATAAAAACTAAGCCAAAGTCAAAAGAGGTGACCTAGCTAGCGTGATATGTAAATAAGAGCGCCACCACTACCTAGCAGACCCTCTGAACTGGTGAGTAGTGAAGTCGGCTCCTTCAGACTCCATGTGGCTTAAGGACTAGAGCTACTCCTAACATTTGGTCGAAAACTCTAAGGCATCCTCTATGATGGCTCTTATAAATGTTAAGGGTGATGGACTTTGAAATACCTTCAGCATCTTGTGCTTCTATAGGGACATAGTGCCCTCTAAGATAGCTGGTTGGGTTACAACATGTTATTGCAGTGGTTGAACATCAGGTGCTAGTGGCATAGAAGGATCCTGAGGTGCTTGAATGTCGATAGCTATGGTTGGGTCCTATGGTATAACCCTGATAGACATGAGTAAGTGAGTGATCACAGCCTACAAGGCTGGAACCATAGCAGTGTTGCAAATGGTGGTCCCTCAAGACGTGGAGGGATAGGGGCATCCTGATATTCCCCTACTAGGTCTAGTGCTAGCTCCTTTTTCTCATCTCGGGGTTTACCTCTGTGATTTGTAACCTACAATAAAGTGAAACAAGTGAGAATTTAGGAAACTAATGGGATACATACTGCAAATCAAATTTAATCATAGAGAATATTTCCTATGACATCTTGTAGCTTCCCAAGTATAGCCCCATGAACATTTTTGCACTACTGGAGCCAAATAGACATTAGCTTTGTATAGGGGAGACCAATAAACTTAGGGCTTTGATACCAACTTGTCATGACTCAATTTCTTAGGTCATGATACGCTTACCATAACCCACTGATAGGCAAGCCAACTCGTAACATGAAATTGTAAGTAATGTGTAAGTGGGGGAAAACTAACAAAACTAAGTAGATAAAGCAATAAGAAGGGTAAATACAAGATCGACTAAAAATATGTGTTAAAGAAAATATAAGAATCCCTCCCAAATTCTGGAAGTCAATAGTATAGAGCTGCTAAATATATACAAAATAAAGTGTGTAAGTCCAGAAGTGGACTAAAATATTAAATGGTCTAGCTATTCTTAATATATATACATAAGATTTGCTAATAAGCTGAAGGATACAAAATGATCCAAAAATGCCAAGTGCTCACCCTGATCTTTGGTGTGAAATGTTGTAGGCTCAAACTATCCGTGTAGGTGACAAGTGCTCTGACCTACATCATAAAAGGAGATACAGAGTATAATTTGAGTGCCAGATAAAAATGTACCCAGTAGGTATCATACGCCAACTAAGCAAGGCTGGTAAAACAATATTAAGAAAAAGGAATAAACACGAAACAAGAGTCTGATATCAATATCTATGACAAGAAAAGTGAAGTAGCGATGACTATATGGCTAAAGGTCTACACTATCCACACTCGACTGGGACACCTTTGCGTAATTTAAATTAAAACTCGAGCAGACCCCCATAGGTCAGCTGAACACACATAATATCCACACTAAAGTAACTAAAGATAAAGTTCTTCCAGATTAAGGTACTATATGGAGGGTACAAGTCTATATAGTCGAGGACTCAAACTCCTGATGATCTAAGTGATCAAAATCTCTAAGCAATCAGGGCTTTGAATGCAACCAAAGTAATCATAGATCCATAATACCAAGGTGCTGATAATATCATAAAAGTTGAGGCGTCCAACCCTAATACCAAGGTGTCAATAATCTCATAAATTATGAGGCCTCGAACTCTAGTACCATGGTAATGATAATTCTGTAAAAGTGAGGCCTTTGTCACAACCGAAGCCTAGGGCCTAGACGTGACATGACGAATGGAAAACCTGAAGGGACCCCAAATAATCCTCTTAACATATCATTACACATCCTTGTTCGCGGAAGCAATTCAACAACAACAGTAGTATAAAACAAGGATAAGGGGCTAAGGGAACTCTTTCATAACATACAATATTAAAAGAGTCAAGCTCAAGAATAATGACATATCTTGTCCAGTAATACCTTTAAACTTAGAATTTGAACAGGGGCATGAAAACTTTTTGGGCTCACCCTTATAGTTACAAGTATACAGAGAGAAAGAGAGTCTTTTACATAACATAAGATAAAAAGAAACATGTCCTCGGAGTTGAGGACTCACTAACTTGCTTTTAGTAGTACTACTAGCCACATGGAAGAAGATGATCAAGTGGAGCTCCGGTTCTTACAAGGTAACATCATGTAGGCTTAAAGTATGCGTTACTACATTTAAATGTACTAAGTATGTACGATGAAATGCAACAAGAGATAGGCAATATACGCAAAATGCATTATCATAAGCAGTGGATAGCATAATAACAATATAATATGTATAAATGATTCTTGAAGTAAAATATGCTTAAATAGTTAATAATATATTAAATGTAATTTCATAAAAAGTCTATGATGAGTAGGATGTACATATGTCATGTTTACTTTTGTATAAATTAAGTAAGGATTTCATTTTTGACATTGAAACAAGATGTATTTGATTTTGTTTATTTAGAAGACACTTTATCATAAATCTTAGCTTATACCTATATAAGCATTTCAAATATCAGATGAATTCTGAGAATATTTATAAAGAGATAAAAATATATCTCAAGAAAGTCAAAATCAACTTACGTTAGGGAAATATGTCAATAATTATAGGAAAATTATATCGAGAGTCACTTCACATAAAATAATTAAAAAAATAGCTTTTATTGTATAAACATGTATAGTAAGTATATATTTGCATATCATAATATATATTTAGTATATAGCTCATGTATAAATAATATACATTGTATAATAGTTTATACTTTCTATAACTTTTGATAAACTATATTGTATAGTAATATATAGTTTCGCTAATTTTGAGCTATTTTTTTATGTAAATGAAACATGATCTACATATATATATATGTAAGAAGAGACCAACATTATGATGGATAGTCACACCCTACCATCCATGGTGATTGAGGTATCAACCCCTCAATTGGTTGATGGTTGTCTCACTCTACAATCCATGGTGATTAAGGTATTAACCGCTTAATTGGTTTATGGTTGTCTCACTCTACCATCAGTGGTGATTGAGGCATCAACCTCTTAATTTGGTTGATAGTTGTCTCACCCTACCATCCATGGTGATCGAACTATCAACCCCTAAATTTGATTGATGGTTGTCTCACCCTACCATCCATGATGATTGAGAGTTAGCAGTCCCTCCACAAGGTGCGGTCAACTTATAACACTATAAGTGAAAAAAGCTCATGTATATATTCCTTTGATTATCATAAAGTTACCCAACTCATAAGAAATATATTAGACCTTTAATAACTAAAAAACCATAACCGTACATTTTATTAGACATTTGGTGGCTTGTAATGCTAGTGTAAGATCATGCAATTCAAGAGTGAAATCATGAAGAAAATTTAATGTAAAACCACCGACAAATACATGGTAACACCCTCATGCAAGATATATAAAACCCCCTAATAGAATCTCATTATAGATCTTAGATTCATAGCTCAAAACATGCTTAATTGAACAACATTTCATAAAACCCCGATATAGTTTATAACCAAATTCATAAGTAGTAAGACCCATAAGTAAATCAAGTTAGAATCATGCCATTTGTGTGAAAAAAGGAGGGTTGCGCACCATGGGCTAAAGAACCCAATAGTTGAAACCCACATACCTTAGACCTTAAATTTTTTGAAATTAAGTTGGGAAAGAGTCGAAGCTTGGAATGGGGTCTTGAAATCCAAAGCTTATTCTTGAGTTTCCTTGAATTTGGATTGGGGAATTTGAGAGTGTATTCAAGTTGAGATTAATGAGTTTTGATGCTTTTGAATAGGGTTTAGGTTTTTTGGGGAGGTTAAGATAGCATTAGAAGTCCAAAAAAATCATTAGAATAAATAAAATTTATGAAAACGCCATTAGTGAACAGATGGAAAAATTGGCAAAGTGATGCCTCACTGATGCCCACACTGATCATGTGGCACTCCATGAGTCGTGTGGAGTGCCCATGAGGTGATACTTAGCCTAAAAATTGGGATTTGAACACTTGGAAAAAAGTTAATGCCATCATCACTTTGACAAGAGCCCTCCACGGGCCGTGTGGTGCTATATGGTCCGTATAGTGGCCTATGGAGCTACAATTGGTGGTAAAAATATGAGTAGGAGGCTCCAGCTTGTCCGGATGTCTCGTCAAGCATGCCACGGCCCGTGAAGATGGTCGTGGTAAAACACTTAATCACAAACTCCCTCTTATGCCAATCTTGCCTCTCTTGCACATTCCCTTGGCTAGCCACATGGTCAATGGTATGCCACATAGCTCGTACCACTAGCTGTGTCCTATTAGTTAGACCAAAAATTTTCTTTTCAAACCCCAAAAAATCAAACGGCTCATGCAAGGCCACATTGCCCTTCTAAGTGCCCGTGTGACATCACTGCACAGGACGGTCTCAGGAAAATGGTCATAACTCCTTCATCCGAACTCGTAATGAGGTAAAACCAAGTGCGTTAGAAAGCTAACTCAAAGGTACTTCATTTGACATGTAATGGGTCCAGTTCTTTGTGTGCTAAAAGTTATGCTCATTTAAAGTTGACCCTTACACAACCAACACCCAAAATTCAACTCATAGGGAAGTCTTGAATTTGTCTAAGTACTAGAAGTTTCCTACGACCCTCACACGCTCCCAACCTAACCAAAAGAGCATTGAAACATGGGAACATAAGAGCATGGAGTTACAGGGTTCCACAATATCGCCCCCTTGCTAACATTCATCCCTGAATGTCAAAGAAACATACACAAGGAAAGTATTCATGAGGATTTTAGCCCAACATGGATGCAACAAATGCACTTAAACATTATTTAAAAAAAGTCTCAACATGAACTTTAAAATAATCATAATGTTGTTATCAGAAACATGAATGCATGCAAATGACATAAGGGCCGAAACTTAAGACTTAAAATCATATAGAGTGGACTTAAGTTACTACCTTAGGCTTGAGTAGAGTGGATCAGATAGGGATATCACTTTTGCATGTCCACCTCGGCCTCCCAATTAGCACTTTCAACTTATTGATTCCTCTAAAGGACCTTGAAGTAAGCCACATCCTTGATCCTCAACCTCTTCACTTGCCTATCCAAAATCTCTACTAGGACCTCTTCATAAGTCAAATTGTCTTCAACAACACCCACAATTTCTAGAGGCACAATAGCACTAGGATCACCCACACATTTCCTTAACATAGACACATGGAAAACTAGATGAACTATATGCATGTCATTGGGCAACTCCAACTCATAGGCCACCTTATCAATCCTCCTCAACACTCTATAAGGATCCATGAACCTTGGAATCAATTTACCCTTTTTAGAAAAACGAACCACATCCTTCTTTGGTGAAACCTTCAAATAGACCCAATCATCAACTTTAAATTCAAGATCCCTTCACCTCACATTTGCATTGGACTTTCATCGACATTGAGCGATTTTCAATCTCTCCCTAATCAACCTCACCTGCTCTATGGCCTCCATAACTAATTTCGTACCTATCAAGGCCATTTCCCCTACCTCATACCATCCAACTGGGGACCTACAACGCCTTTCATAAAGAGCCTTAAAAGGAGCCATACCAATGCTTGCATGGTAGCTATTATTTTAAGTAAACTCAATCAATGGAAGATGATCATCCTAACCACCCTTAAAATCCAATACACAAGCCCTAAGCGTATCCTCAAGAGTTTGGATAGTTCTTTCGGCTTGGCTATCTGTTTGAGGCTGAAAGGTCATACTAAGCTTAGCTTTGGTACCAAGACCTCTTTGGAAAGACCTTCAAAGTGAGAAGTGAATTGGGAACCATGATCCCATATAATAGACAAAGGTACCCCATGCAGTCTAACCAACTCATGAATGTGCAATCTAGCATAGTCTTCAGCACCATAAGTAGTCTTAATTGGTAGGAAATGGGCCAACTTTGTCATACTATTAACCACAACCCAAATATAATCAAAACCCTTTCTAGTCTTAGGCAACCCAACCACAAAATCTATGTTAATTTCCTCCCACTTCCAAGTAGAAATCTCTATATCTTCGGCTAGATCACCCAGCCTTTGATATTCGGATTTAACTTGTTGGCAATTATGTCAATCGGATACAAACTTAGCAATATTCCTCTTCATACCGTCTCACGAAAATACTTTCCTCAAATCCCTATAAATCTTTGTAAAACTGAGGTGAATAGAATAGGAAGAATTATGAGCCTCATCTAAAATTAATCTCCTCAAGTCATCAACATTAGGCACACATAATCTACCTTTGTACCTAAGAGCACCAGCTCCCCCTTGGGAGAAAACCTCCACCTTACGATCTCTTACCAATGCTTGTAGTTCTAACAAAGCGGGGTCACGATCTTGTTTTGTCTTTACCTCCCTAACCAAAGAAGATTTAGAATCATCAACCATCACTACCCCACCATTGTCAACCTCTTCCATCCTAACCCCCATCTAGCCAACCGATGTACCTCCCTAACCACCTTCTTGCTACCATCATCAACATGGTCTAGGCTACCCATAGACACCCTACTCAAAGTATCGGCCATAATATTAACCTTATCAGGACGATAACGTAAAATCATATCATAATCTTTAAGAAGCTCCAACCATCTTTATTGTCTCAAGTTGACATCCTTTTGGGTGAACACATATTAGAGACTCTTATGATTGATAAACATATCAACATGCATCCTATACAAATAATGATGACAAATTTTCAAAGCAAAAACCACGACAGCCAGTTCAAGATCATGTGTAGGATAATTCTATTCATGCACTTTGAGTTGCCTACAAGCATAGGCTATCACCTTACCATTTTCCATCAAAACACAATCAAAACCAACTCTTGAAGCATCACAATACACAACAAACACTTCTAACTTTCTGGTAGTGATAAGATAAAAGTTGAGACAAGCTTATCCTTCAAGGTTTGGAAACTCTTTTCACACTCATCGTACCACAAAAATTTAGCCTTCTTTTGGGTCAACTTATTCATAGGAGAGGCAATAGAAGAGAACCTATTGATGAATCTCTGGTAATAACCCACCAAGCCCATGAAGCTCCTAATATCCAATGGAGTCAAAGATCTAGGCCAATTTCTGATCACTTTCGTCTTTTTTGGATCCATCTTAATCCCATCCCCCGACACTACTTGACCTAGAAATGCCACCTCTTGCAACCAAAACTGATACTTCTCATACATAGCATATAACTACTCTTCCCTCAACCTTTGTAGTACCACCCTCAAATGGCTCACATACTAATCCTCACTATGAGAATAGATCAAAATATCATCAATAAAGACCAAATAAATCAGGGTAGGGTTTAAAGACCCTATTCATAAGATCCATGAAGATAGGCAGTGCATTGGTCAACCCGAAAGACATCATAACTAACTCATAATGCCCATACCTAGTACAAAAGGTTGTCTTGGGAATGTCACACTCCCTCACCTTTACTTGATGATACCCGAATCGAAGATTAATCTTAGAGAAGTGACTAACCCCTTAAAGTTGGTCAAATAGATCATCAATCCTTGGTAGAGGATACTTATTCTTCACGGTGGCCCTATTAAGTAGCCAATAGTCAATGCATATTCTAAGGGACTTATTTTTTTTCTTTACAAACAACACCTGTACACCACAAGGTGATTGGCTAGACCTGATAAAACCCTTCTCCAACAAGTCCATCAATTACTCTTTCAACTCCTTTAACTCTGCTAGGGCCATACGGTAAAGGGGAATAGAAATGGGTTGAGTATCGAGGAGGAGGTCTATACCAAAGTCTATTTCCCTTTCAGGAGGAATACTGGGAAGGTCATTTGGAAAGATATCAAGGAACTCATTAACCACTGAAATCGACTCTATAGGAAGGAATTTGGACTAGACATCCCTAACCTTCTAAGATGATACAGAAATCCTTTACTGATCAACCTTTGGACTTTAATACAAGAGATAAACCTACCCTTTACCACCATGTCATAACTCTCCCACTCAAGGATGGTTTTATTTGCGAATTGGAATTTGACCCTATGGGTTCTACAATTATAGAAGCATAACACGCATGCAACCATTCCATCCCAAGAATGGCATCAAAATCCACCATATCCAATTCAACAAAATTACAAGGTCAAATTTTATGCAAAATACAAACGGGACAGTTTCTAAAGACCTTTCTAACAATAATAGACGCACCAATGGGAGTAGACATCTCATAAGACTTACACAACAATTTGGGCTCAATATGAAATATTTTGGCAACAAAAGAAGTAACAAAAGAAAGAGTGGCACCTGGGTCAATATATAGATACACATCAAGATCAAAGACTTTTAACATACCAGTGATGACATTGGGCACCTCATCAACCCCTTGTCTCCCTTGGAGTGCATAGAACCGATTGTGTCTTAGGGAAGTACCTTGTTGGCAGCCTTTCCCCAAAGAAACAGTATTTGCATCCCAACCTTATGGATGAACATCTTTACCTTTGTTTTGATTCTGAGGACAATCCACCTTCTTTTGACCCACCTCTCAACAACCATAGCAAGCATTAATATCTCTCGAGCATGGGCCACTATGACCCCTCCACATTTTGGACACAGAGTATTAGGCCCCACACCACTACCACCTTGGACCTTTGGGTTATCATTGGCAAACCTCCTATTAGGAGCATGAGTAGATGCTTAGCCTTGATGAAATTGGTCGCCCTTGAGACCTTGGAACTTACCATCTAAATAGGCCCTCTTAGCCTCATGACCCCTTCTCTTTCTCAATTTTTCCCCCTTAAATTGTTCTGCATAAATCATTAAGTGGGATAAACCTGTCACTAATCAATATAGCGGATCGGGACTCCTCATTCACCAAATCAGATACACCCAGCATGAACTTGTTCGTTCTATTCCTTGGGTAAGCAACCAAGTGCGGAGCATATTTTGAGAGTTGGTTGAACTTGAGGACATACTGCGTCACACTCATAGATCCTTGCTTCAAATTCTTTAATTTCATCATTTTAGCCTCCCTAAGATCAAGAGGGAAGAATCCATTGAGGAAAGTCGCCTTAAACTCCTCCCAAAGAATCGCATTGTTGTCCCCCTTCTTTTCCTTTCATTAAGTATACCATATTTGGACCACCCCCTTGAGTTGGTAAACCACCAACTCCGCCTTCCCTTCAGACCTCACACCCATGATAGATAACACTTTGTATACTCTATCAATAAATTCTTGAGGGTCCTCATCCCTTTAGATTCATTGAACTCTGGTGGATTCATCCTCATGAAATCTCTTACCCTAGATGACAGAGTAGGAGCATGAGGGGCTTGGGCCCCTTGATTTATTTGATTGGCCATGGCTTGAGCTAGCAAGGTAAGAGCATCCCAAATATCCTCATGAGCCGATTGCTCTTTGGGTGTACAGGCTCTTCTCCCTCTTGTGTTAGGCACAATCTAGCATAGCAAAGAACAATCGTTGGGGGCGGGGGAACCTTACCTTAACTTCTATAGCATAACATAGAGTAAGAAGAAAGGAAACATTTCCTAAAATGTCTCATAGACTCTTACTCATACTCGTGGTGCAAAAAACAACCATGAATAAGACTATAATCGAAGCGGTGTGTTAGATGTCGTGGACCATTAACAACCTAGTGCTCTGATACTAATTTTTTCATGACCCAAGCCTAGGGACTAGATAAGACATGGCGAATGGAGAACTCGAAGATACCCCAAGCAAGCCTTTTAGCATATTATTACACATCTTTGGTCGCGAAAGCAATTGAACAACAACAAGAGTATAAAACAAGGATAAGGGGCTACGGGAACTGTTTCATAATATAGAATATTAAAAGAGTCAAGCTCAAGCATAGTTTCATATATTGTCCAATAACACATTTAAACATTTAAGTGGGAGCCATGGCAACTTTTCAGGCTCACCCTCATTGTTACAAGTATACAAATAAAAAGATAGTCTTTTACACAACATTAGATAAAAAGAAGCATGTCCTCGGAGCTGAGGACTCACCAACTTGATTTGATTAGTAGTACTAGCCACGAAGAGAAAGATGATCAAGTGGGGCTCCGGTTCCTATATGGTAACATCATGTAAGCATAGAGTATGCATTAGTACATTTGAATATACTAAGTATATAGGATCTAATGCAACAACAAGTGATAGGCAACTTATGCAAAATGCATTATCATAAGCACTGGATAGCATAATAACAATATGATATGTATGAATGATGATTGAGGTAAAACATGCTTAAATAGAACATATAATATATGTAAGAAGAGACCAACATTACGATGGATCATAACACTCTATCATCCATGGTGATTGAGGTATCAACCCCTCAATTGGTTGATGGTTGTCTCATCCTACCATCCATGGTGATTGAGGTACAAACCATCAATTTGATTAATGTTTGTCTCACCCTACCATCCATAGTGATTGAAGTATCAAACTCTCAATTTGATTGGTGATTGTCTCACCCTACCATCCTTAGTAATTGAGTCTTAGCACCCCCTCAACAAGGTGTGGTCAACTTACAATACTATAGGTGAAAATAGCTCACATATACATTCCTTTTATCATAATAAAGTTCCTTAATTCATAAGACATGCATTAGAACTTCAATAACTTAAAAACCCATTATTAGACATTTAATCAAACACTTGGCGGGTGTGTAATGCTAGTCTAAGATCATGCAATTCAAGAGTAAAATCATGCAAGAAAATTCAATGTAAAGCCAACCACCAATACTTGGCTACTCCCTCATGCAAGAGACATCAAAAAAACCTCATCAAGTCTCACAATAGATCTTAGATTCATAGCTCAAAACATGCTTAATTGAATAACATTTCATAAAACCCCAACGATTAAACAACATTTCATAAAACCCCAACATCGTTTATAATCAAATTCATAAGTAGTAAGACCCATAAGTAAATCAACTTAGAATCATGTAATTTATGTGAAAAAGGAGGGTTAGGCACCATGGGTGAAAGAACCCCATAGTTGAAACCCACATACCTTAGACCTTAAGTCTCTTGAAATTGAGTTGGGAAAGAATGGAAGCTTGGAATGGGGTCTTGAAATCCAAAGCTTGTTCTTGAGTTTTCTTGAATTTGGATTGGGGAATTTGAAAGTGTATTCAAGTTGAGAATAATGAGTTTTGATACTTCTGAATAGGGTTTAGCTTTTTTGAGGATGTTAAGATAGCATTAGTAGTCTAAAAAGATCATTAGAATAAATAAAATTTATGAAAATGTCATAAGTGAACGGATGGAAAAATTGGCAAAGTGATTCCTCACTGATGCCCTCACGGGTCGTGTGGCGCTCCACAAGTCGTGTGGAGTGTCCTTGAGGTGAGTCTTAGTGTAAAAATTGGGATTGGAACACTTGGGAAAAAGTTAATACCATCATCACTTTAATGGGAGCCCTCCACGGGTAATGTGGTGCTATACGGTCCATGTAGTGGCCTGTGGAGGTACACTTGGTGGAAAAAATGTGAGCAGGAGGTTCCACGCCTGGCCAGATGTCTCGTCAAGCATGCCACGGCCCGTGAAGATGTCCGTGGCATAACCTCTAGTCACAAACTCCCTCTCATGCCAACCTTGCCTCTCTTGCACACTCTCTTTGCTAGCCACATGGTCACTGGCAAGCCACAAGGCCCTTGCCATGGGCCGTGTCCTATTCCTTATATGAAAAATGGTATTTTCCAGCCCTAAACAATCCAAAAGGCTCGTCCCAGGCCACACTGCCTGTCTAAGTGCCCATGTGGCATCACTGCATAGGAGGGTCTCACGATAATGGTCATAACTTCTTCATCCAAACTCAAAATGAGGTGAAACCAAGTGCGTTGGAAAGCTAACTCAAAGGGCTTTTATTGGACATGTCATGGGTCCAGTTCTTTGTGTGCTAAAAGTTATGCTCGTTTAAAGTTGTCCTTGCAAAAACCAATACCCAAAACTCAACTCATAGGAAAGTCTTGAACTCGTCTAAGTACTAGAAATCTCCAATGACCCTCATACACTCCCAACCTAAACAAAAGATGCTTGAAACATGGTTACATAAGAGAATGGAGTTAAAAGGTGTCATAGCTCAACCCCCAATACTATAGGAAATCTTAACTCTGTAGGAGCAAGGCCTCGAACCCCCTATGCCCAAGAAATTAGACTTTGTAAAGATGAGGCTTCGAACCTTGATACTGTCACATTAATGATCGAATGAGCTGCAAAATTAAATACTTCCTTCTCAGGGGCCTAATAATCATCAAAACTTCATTTCCATATTAGACTAAGTGTACAATTTTATACACATAGTCTGGGGCCTTACTGCCATAAAGAATGATTTATCATCTCTACTCAAGGTTTAATCGAAACTGGGACAAGCCAATCGCAAGGTCTTGCACATCAATGTAC
Source organism: Solanum sejunctum (assembly GCA_025642045.1). Lineage (NCBI taxonomy): Eukaryota > Viridiplantae > Streptophyta > Magnoliopsida > Solanales > Solanaceae > Solanum > Solanum sejunctum. The sequence continues at coordinate 1,499 of JAOTQJ010200328.1, read as the reverse complement.
CATAATAGTATGAAAAGTGCGAGGATATTATGAGTAAAGGCACTCATAAGAGCATAGTTACTACTTAGCTAAGGCCCAACAACAAACTATAGTCTATTATACCATTTTACAAGGATCTATGCCCGCTGGGATGACATTGGGGAATCTAAGGCAAGTTATTTATCCTAAACTCATGCCAACATATTACACCAATCGATAATATGGATATCAATCGTAAACTAGCAAGGCCACCATTTATAAAAAATAGTCACATATCCAAAATCACCCAAGTGCCTAAAAAGAAACACAAATATGCTTCAGTTACTAAGGCTCACAATAGCTACGCAGCTCCCACCATTCTAACAATTACACATTCTTAGTAGGAATCAAGATTCTATACGTAAAACAACACTACTATCTATTGGCAAGCTAATAAGAGTTATTACGAGTTCACGACTACACAAAAATATCAGTTAGGCCTATAACATGAATTCTAACACCTTGAATAAGTAAACTAACTACCCAGCTAAAATTCCAATAAATTTAATATGAAATTATACTAGCTATCTCAATTTGAAGAAAGGGAAATTGTAACCTACCTATAGGCCAATAACATACTCCACCTCGTTTCACCCGAGCATTCCTCTTCTAAATCTCATTCGAACACTGCTACGACGTCAAAAATAGACTCATAAAGTCTTAACAAATGTTTAGACACTAAAAATGCTAGAAATAGAGATAGACCAATTTTAATGTCGAAAATGAAAAATATGGGACCCACATCTAGAGTTTTGAAATTGACCCCAAAAATTAGTTATAAATAATATTTACAGCTCATAAAACAATGAAACAAGTAAATTCAAGTTGAAAATCATCGCAACAAACAAATAAATGGAAAATAAAAAATGAAAATAAAATGTCAAGAAATGACAGTAGCTACAGGTTGTAAAATTACTATATATAATACTCGAGTTCCAAGAAAAAGTATCCCACAATGAACTTATGAAAACCCACCCAAATTAGAGTCAAGAATCACTAAAAAGGGCAATCACTGCCCAAAAAATCAACACTCAATGTTTGCCCAAAATCCACCTCAAAAATAGAAACACAATAGGTATATCGTGAAGTTTACTTGAAAAAGAGTCTCAATTCAACTTCCCAATGTCATCAATTTGTTCCTCATAAAATTCCCTTAAATTTGGACTCTTGCATTACCTTAAATTGCTCAAGATTTCGTTTTGAAAAGTATTGCATGAGGGATGAAAACCAACTAAGTCTATAAATTTATAACACACTCGGTCATCGCTATAACGATCTAACTACTCAAAAGGGTGGACCTCGCTATAGTGAAGCCCTAGCTGCTATAATGGTGTTGTTATAGTAGCCAGGGGTCATTGTAGCAGAGCCACTATAGAGAGTCAGGGGTCGCTATAGCAATACCCTGTACCTAAGCAAGTGTCGTTATTGCGACGCCCATGTTACTATAGTGACATCGCTTTTATGAGCCCAGGGCTACTTTA
>JAOTQJ010200280.1:0-20111 GCA_025642045.1 Solanum sejunctum | reverse complement strand
ACTTTTGAAATCAAGTAGTTATTCTTTTATGAAATTTTTGCCAAAACTGCTCAAATTCACATTTAGAGGTAATTTCAAAACAAATGGACTTATAGCTTTCCAATTTTCTAACTTTAGTCAAATAAACACTATTTATGGGTTCAAAACTCAACAGTCTAAGATTGAATAAAACTCAACACCCAAATCTTTCGTAATTGCTAAACTACGCATTTTCTTGACCAACCAACGCCACCACGCTACTTAGGGGTTTTAATATACCGAGCTTGAAGCATCAAATAATCGAAAACACCAAAAAATTAAATTTTTTGAAAACCACTGTAGCAAACCCGAGAGCTTTGAAGCTTTGCTCTAAAATTTTTTTGCTTAATTTTTTCTAAGTGTAAATTGACAGTCTTGTACAAGATACTTGGCCATATATATAGGCTACACATATACCATATGGGCCAATCAAAAACTTGCACATACACCTTGATCCCACCTCAAATTATCCTTAAGGACCAAACTTAGAAGAAATGTTGCATTCGGTCCCAAACTTTATTAAATCGAACCAATTAAGGACTTTGGGGGTTTAATTTAAGTTACGGGTCCTAACACCATTATGGTTTAGATTTGTTCTCTACCTGGCAAGTATGGAACGACTGTGGCAATATCAGCGTGATTATTGTACAATTACTAGCTCATAACTTATTGTTGTCAGATAGGAGAAACTCCCAGAAAGTTTCCACCTTGAGTATTCTAAGTCAAGATGAGATGAGATGGGTTGAGTTCCTTTGAGATGAGTCTGATTTGATTGATGAGTTGATTGGTTGATGGGTCACTTGTCTTTTCTTTATTCTTGCTTTAGATAGACATTTGACATGTTGATTATTTATTAGTTTGAGATGATGTTGTTCCAGATTATTCTACCTATCTCTATTACATTCAGCTATTTTATAGACCATACATTCCACGTATTAACACCATTTAACACTGCATCATTTGATGATACAGATATAGGGATTAGAGTTCATCAACAGACGCATTATTGAGGATCTAGGACTTTAGCTGATTGGTAAATCTCCCCTACTTCAGAGGATTTATTATATTTGTTTCATCTTGCTTTAGAGTTATAGTTGATTAGCTTTATTTTTATTGAGGTAACTATAGATCTGTCATTACAACCACTTGATAGTGATAGAGACTTTGTAGACTAGAGTCGGATTTTGATTGTTAAGAATATGATTTAGTTCTTTCTACTACCCCTTGAATTTATTAATTTGAGGCTAGATGATGTGATGTGCCCATTTACTTTTCTTTTATCTTTCACTGATTAGTAGAGTCATGGATTGAATGAATGTGATGAGGCTAAGTGGTCTGCTTGGGGACTAGTAATAGTCTGTAAGTGCCAGTCATGTCTTCGGTACCCTCCTGGAGCATGACAAAGGCTCAGACTTTGAGTCATTGGGGATCTTTGGCACTCTCTTTTTTGGCTTTTTTTTAGACTCTGTACTAGATGTTACAAGATAGTTTTGTATCTCATTTTGAGACAATTGTATTTACCTTCCATACTATTTAGATACTTTTGTACTCATGACTCCTTGTTTTGGGATATTTGACATTATATTGTATTGGGTTCCATTTTATTTCATTTTTCTTGGTCATGATCTATTTCAGGTTGTGACAAAAGGGTTCTTAGGCCCTTAATTCATCTCCAGATCTACTTTCGCACTAAAGAATTGACTTAGAAGCCTATGTTCAATTAAAAATCATTTGGTAAAATATTATGCATATATGAAGAATAGCTTGATCTTAGGTAAAAAAAATTGGAAGGTTGTAGTATTGCTGTATTGGAAGGAAATGGCATACATGTTGTGATTGGATGAACACATGGCATTAGCATAGATCTTGATGATGATGTGTCATAGGGAATCAAGCAAGAAATCTATATGAGTTTCATTGATTAAGTGTTTGGAGTAGAGACTAGTCAATTAACATGAACCTCTCTTCTTGTCATATTAACTTGATTATCTTTGTATAGAATAAAATGGGAGTTTGTGGTTCTAAGTAGGTAAAGGACCTATGTTTCAAATAAAAAAAAATGTACTTCAAGTGTATTCTTAGAAAATTCAGTAAATTATATGGAAATATTAGCTCGCACTCATAATAGTATTTTCTAGTGGAGCATTTTCATTGAATAAAGTATCTAGGGACTCGAGTTGGCTTTTCTATTGGCTCATACTGTATAATCGTTGTTCCATGTAAATAGTAGCTCTTTCTTACTTGTAAAGGGATCAACTCTTGAATTATACAAAGCAAGATGTGTGCAAATTAATCAAGCAAAAAAATATACTTTTCACCATGTATAGGTGTTTTGAGTGTTTGTTGTTATGTACATGTGACCTCTCCTTCTTATCGTGAAAATATAGCATTTAAAATTTATTCCATAAATTATGGCATCACAAATAAAATATAAATTTTAGACATATACTATTTTTAAAGAAATTTGGTCAACTTATATGATTTTAGAAAAACTTTAATTGTAATAATTGGATATATGTTTTACATGGATATCCAAATGTTCTATTGTATGTTCACCCCATAATTCTATAACTAGAAAAATTATAATTAATTTGTCATATTTATCATGTAGACTTTTTTGATTTGTTCAAATTAATTTTTAGATAAGATCCTCTTACGTTTTCAATTTAGTACTTTTATTAATAATTATGCCCCATTGTATTTCATTAATAATTAAATTAAAAATAACTATAGGTGAAATATGATTGAAATTACCATAATCTTGATCAGACACATAATGTCCATTATAAATTTTGTGAAAAATGTAACTCATTTTTACTTTTCTCCATTCTGGACTTTCTTGTGAAAGATATGAGTATATTCATTTTACATATCCTCATTCCTCCCCACTTTTATATATATATTAACTTAAAATCATAAAGATTAACTAGATGTTTGTAAGTATTGATCACGTCGGCAAAGTTCATTTGAAAAATGAAGTTATCAGTGGATGATAGCACCATTGTTCAAGGTAAATTCCTCAATACCAACCTTTATATTGTAGTAATCTTTTTTTATTTTTAATTTTATAAATTCTCATAAGTTATGGTAGTGATTTCATTATATGGTGTTGTATTCAAGTTTATTTAGTTTAATCTTGAAAATTAGTCAGGTCTTTTTTTTTGTGAAAATTTGATGTCTAATATAGTATGGCCAATCATGTGAGATTGTGGTTATAAGGGTTTATAAGTTCTTGATGAATGATAATAATATTCTCCTTTTACCTTTGAATGAGAATGAATCCTTAGATCTTAAATCATCAATTGAAAATTATTCTATAAAAATAAATAGATTTCAATTAAAACATGTAATCTAACTTTTTAGATTTCAAAAACAACACCCTCTTCAAAATTTGAATGATGTGGAACCCTTGGATCTTAAATCCAAAATTTGCTTTATGAAAATAAGAAAATTCTATTTAATTCTCCTAATATATTGAGATAAAAAAATAGATTTTTAGAATTAGCAAATCAGATGGTTTTTAAAAAATGTAATTATCATATCAGCTATAAATATGTAACATTCTAATTTATTGTTATTTATTTATAAATATTTAATAATTATCAGTATAAAATTTTTTGAAATAGCATAACTTAATTGTTAAGAATAATGTTCAAACAAAATAAATCTTTTACACAAATTGACTAGTTGACAAGAATTTAACACTAGCAAGAAATTTTAAATTATTGAAAAAAGTGTATGTTACTATCATACTAATTGCAGTTGGGTCAACTTCTATATGTTAATAAAAAATATATAGTGATCCCACTTAATCTTTTCATTGGATATTTATGATCATGGAGTGTATTACTAGTAAAAGCATATTCACATTCTATTCTTATACTAGATTAAAATGTGTAATGATTTTCAAACCCAAAATATCAAGGGGATTAGGTGAAATCAACATACTCTATATAAAAAATAATACAAAAATATTTTTATGTGACATTCCACAAAGCACATTTATTTTAACTAAAGAATCCTCCATGACGTCATATACTAATCAATAACTAAGATTTATATAAAATAAAATAAAATGAAATGAAAGGAGCTCATGCCTCTTTATATAATTTTTCTTTCATTTTCTTATATGTAGTTATTATTGAGGATGTATGCTCATCTTGTATATCTTCATAGACTATGGTAGATTGTATATAATGGTTATTGTGTTATATTTTTTTAATTGAGATCTAATTAAAAAAAATATTATGATTTTTTAAAAACTTATCATTTTTTCAACCTTTATTTTGATTATTTTTAGAGTTTATAATCGTATCTGATGATTCTAATAGAGGTGGTTCATCAAAAACCCATGGATTAATAAGTGTTGCTGATAATGATGTAAATCTATTTGCGTATTCAATTATAAATTATTATGATTTGAGCATTTATTCTTAACGTAGTTTTATCTAAAAATATATATGTGCATAGTAGTAATTATTGAGAGTTAAAGTGAATGGAAATAATCTACATTTGTGTAGCGAGTGCTTAGACTAATGAGCAGTAATTTTAATTTGTAAAGAGCTAAAAATATGTTATATTTACTTTGATAGACATTTATTCATGGATCCGTCGAGTGTAGTCAAGAAGTTGATCAAAAAGTCACAAGTCATTCAATCCGGCCTCCACAACTTGTAGAAACACACCATCCTATAATACCATTAAGGTGATTGCACCTTACATGTTTAAAAATAATCACATTTTGAATTTTATTATTTATTTAATTTTTATTTTTGTTAATTATTTTTGTACCTTAATTCATTATAGGGCACTTAGTCAGAAAATCACACTAGAACAAGCAGAAAGTCTTGCACTGCCAGGAGGGAGTAGTGCAGGCATCTGTAGAAAAACTTATGGATCTCAAAGAATAGCAACGAACTATTACAAAGTGGTTCTAAAAGAACAAAGGAAGAGAACAACAATGAAGCCAACATTGTCCGAAAGAAAAAAGGTTGTTCCATGAGTGTCTAAGTTAATTCATCTATCAGAAAGCTATAATTATATTATATATGCTTAAATTAGTTTACGAGTGAATTGTTTGTTTTGTTTGTATTGCTGAATGATTATTTCTATTTTTAAACTTTTGACTGTTTTATTTATGAGATATCAAAAATCATGAGTGAGTTAAGAGTTTAAGTTTATGGGATTTTAAATTATAACATCATTTGCGTATTTAATTATTTTGGATAGATGAATGATAGATATTAAGTGAACTCTTTTACATAAATATAGGGTTTGTTCCATAAGGTACTTGTTTTTTCTTGAACTCACAAGTTCAAGTGAAAAACAATTCTTCATGGAATCATAATATTGTATGAAATTTTATTTTTATCATTAAATAGAGTTTCAACAAATACTTTTATATTTATAATGTTGAAATTTGTATTTAGCCTTATTATTACAATTAAAGTGAAAAATTTAATTACAATATTTTTAGCATCAAATTGCAAAAGATGATATGTAACTAGTCACTTTAAGAAAAAAATTGCCTTATAAATAATGCTTATATACTAGTATTTTTTGCACCATCATTTCAAAGTTTAGGTAATAATATTTTTTTCTCTACATGCAATTTAATAGAATATAAATACAATTTTTTTAGGCCTCAACTTCCAAAAGTTATCGAAGAGAAAGTCATATGCACACATGAACAAACATTAGCGAGATTTGAATTAGGAAACGTAAAAGAAAGAAATACTCTTATTCAACCTGCTTTTATAAAAGATTCAAATATTTAAGTTGATTTATAATTAGAAAATACTTCTTATAGCTAATTTTATAGCATTCTATACCTCCCCACTCTCTGCCCACCCTCAGAATTTCAATCTATATGATGTAGTTTGATTTGACCATATTTTATGAAATAAATAAAGTCTTGTAAATCTTGTCATCTAAAATAAGTCATACATATTTTGTGTGACTATAACTTATTTAATAAAAGTATTTAAAAATAAAATTATTACTAAATATAGGAATATGTTATTCTCCTTGAAACTAATGAAAAAGTAAAGTTTCCTACTCCTTATTATCCTTTCATATTTAGAATGTACTATTGTCTTATCTTTCACATTATTTTATTATTTCTTATTTAGGCTGACTTTCCTTGGTGGGTTAAGGCAACTACCATCACAACAAATTTTGGGTTGTGACACATTGGGACTTGTATTCGTTTTAGTTTCATGTACAAATTAATATCTTTTACACGTTACACCAAGTCTTTGGGGTGTTTTAGAGTTGTAGCCTATTGAGTTGTTATTTTAATTTTATTTTTTTGCGTACTTTTGCTTTTACTAGTATTATAATCGTCTTAGGCTGATTGTGATACCTCATGACTATATCCTCATATGTACCTATGTTTTAAGCCTCACCCTTTATGTGTGGGAAATGTATTAGGGTCATAAGAGACCTCTAGTATGTAACAACCCATTTTGAGAGGAGATATTCTACATCGGTAAAACACATGAGAGATGCTAGGTATATAAAGTAATAGACTGGTCTATATACTAGGAGGCGCCTTTTGGGTTGAGCCTAAAGAGACAAATCCGGGATGGGATAGGCCCAAGAGCGGACAATAGTTCACAGTGTTCGGCCAGGTTGTTATAGATGGTATCAGAGCCACTTATGTGCCAGCCTTGTCGATGTGGGGCTAGAGGTCAACTGAGTTTAGGTAAATCCCAGTGAGGTGGAGCAAACCTCAGTGCTGAGTCTAGGCAAATCCCATGCGGTAGAGAAAACCTCATCGAGAACGCTGAGTCCATAGAGGGGGTCTATATAACAACCCATCTTAAGAGAAGATGTCCCACATCAGCAAAAGCACATGAGAGATGCTAGGTATATAAAGTAATATACTGGTATATATACTATGAGGCGCCTTTTAGGATGAGCCTAAAGAGACAAATCTATGATGGTCTAGGCCCAAGAGCGAAAAATTCTTCACAGTGTTGAGTCAGGTTGTTACAGATGGTATCAAAGTCACTCATGTGTTAGCTTTGTCGATGTGGGGCTAGAGTTTAAATGAGTTTAGGCAAATCTTAATGAGGCGAGAAAAACCTCAATGCTGAGTGTAGGCAAATTTCATGCGGTGGGGCAAACCTCAACGGGGATGGTAAGTCTATAAAGGCGGTATATGTAACAACCCATTTTGAGAGGTGATGACCCATATCGGCAAAATATATCAGAGATATTAGGTATATAAAGTAATGTACTAGTCTATGTACTATGAAACATCTTTTGGGGTGAACCCAAAGGGATAAATTTATGATTGGCTAGGCCCAAGAGTGGACAATACTTCACAGTGTTGGGCCAGATCATTACAGATGATATCAAAGTCACTCATGTGTCAGCCTTGTCGATATGGGCCTAGAGTTCAACTAAATTTAGACAAATCCCAGTGAGGCAGAGCAAACCTCAGTGGTAAGTCTAGGCAAATCCCATATGGTGGAGCAAAATTTAGTGAGGACGCTGAGTCTATAGAGGGGATATATGTAAAAACCATCTTAAGAGAAACTGTCCCACATCGGGAAAAACACATGATAGATGTTGGGTATACAAAGGACTAGTCTATATACTGTGAAACACCTTTTGGATTGAGCCCAAAGTGACAAATTAGTGATGGGCTAGGCCCAAGGACGGATAATAATTCAAAGTATTAGGCTAAGTCATTATAGACTATGTAACAACCAATATTAAGAGAAGATGTCCCACATCAACAAAACACAAAAGAGATGATGGGTATGTAAAGTAATGGACTAGTCCATATACTATGAGGCACCTTTTAGAGTGAACAAAAATGGACAAATCCATGGTGGGCTAGGCCTAAGAGCAGACAATATTTCACAGTGTTGGGTCAGGTCATTACAGATGGTATTAGAGCAACTCCTGTGTCAACCTTTTCCATATTGTACTAGAGTTTGACTGAGTTTAGGAAAATCTTGGTAGGTCGGGGCAAACCTCAGTCCTAAGTCGAGGAAAATCCCATGCGGTCTGATAAACCTTAGCGAGGATGCTAACTACACAGAAGGGGTGTATGTAATAACCTATCATAAGAGAAGACATCCTATATTAGCAAAAATACAGGAGAGATGCTAGGTATATAAAGTAATGTACTAGTCTATATACTATGAGGCACCTTTTGGGGTGAGCCCAAAGGGACAAATTCGTGATGGGCTAGGCCTAAGAACGCGATAATACTTCACAGTCTTGGGTCAATTCATTACAAATGGTATCAGAGCCACTCCTGTGTCATCCTAATCAATAAGGGGCTAGAGTTTAACTAAGTTTAGGCGAATCCAGGTGAGGTAGGGCAAACCACAATGCTGAGTCTAGGTAAATCTCATGTTGGAGCAAACCTCAGCGAGGACGCTGAGTCCATAGAGGGGGTGTACTTAACAACCCATCTTGAGAAGAGATATCCCGCATTGGCAAAAAACAGGAGATATACCTGGTATATAAAATAATGAAATGGTCTATATATGATGAGGAACCTTTTTGGGTGATCCCAAAAGGACAAATCTGCGATAGGGTAGCCCCAAGAGTGGACAGTACTTCACAGTGTTGCCAGGTTGTTACATAGTAGTTAGTTGAGTTCAAAACTTTTCCAAAAGTTGAGTTTCTACCCTTAGATTATGCAGTTAGCACACAAAGAATTACAAGTCGCATAACATACCAAATGAAATCTCTTTGAATTAGCTTTCCAACGCAATTAGTTTTACCTCATTTGAAGTTCAGAGTCAAAAGTTATGGTCGTTTTGCTAAAGACTGTCAGTGCAGAGGTGCAATACAAAACCCTTTTTACAGTCATAAAATGAAGTACGATTCGTATTTCTAACTCGTGGAAAAATTCCTCAATCTTTAATTTTCAGCCCCAACATTTACTAACCCATCTACGGGTCGTAGAGCCCTCTACGAGTCATAGAATAGGACTCGTAGAGAATTCGAGAGACCCTGAAAGTTTCCTAAAACTTTATGAAAGGTTCCCTATAGGTCGTGGATGAAACATCCCAAAAATGTGCTTCGAAATACCCATAATTGTAATTTTATATATTTCAAAATTTGTGTGTGATGTCAAAAATCCAACTTCATATTTTCGATCTGTGGGAAAATTGAGTGGGACATGGATATAACTTGGATTTTAGATGAATCGTAGCAAAAAATAATTTTCACTAATTTTTCACAGGACAGTGTCTGTCCGTTCCCTGGCGTAGACTAGTGTAATTTTGTATCCGCGCCTAGTGTAACTAGTGCAACATTTTTCTTAATTTTTCTATTTTGACAAAGGGCATTGGGGTCATAGACTCATGCCCATTTAAACGTGAAATCACCCATACTTGTCCATTTTTCAAATTTATATCACTGAAAACCCTCACGAAAACCTCCTAAAACTTAACCAAATACCTCATACCAAATTTAACTTTGGAACTCAAAGATTCACTTCAACTTCTAAGTTTCCTTTAAGCTCGTTTCAAGAAAATCAAAGTTTAAGGTATGTGGGTTTCATCTATTAGGTCCTTTCACCCATAGAGCCCAGTCTTCCTTTTTATGAAAATTGCATATTTTCAAGTTGTATTACTTGAAATATGAGCATGATTTGTGTTGATATTTTTATCAAGTATTGTTGATTACTCATTAATATGTATTTTAAGCTTACACTTTTAGTTAATCTTTGTCTTTTGAGACTATGCATATTTTGAGCTACGAAACTATGACCTATTATGAATTTTGATGATGGATTTTAATGTACCCTATATGAAGGTTTTACTACATGTTGGTGGATTGATTTGCATCAAGTTTTCTCATCTTAATTCACCCTTTAATTACATGATTTTGAAAAAGTATCATGAACCCACAATGTGTTTGATAAAATGTCAAATCAAGAATTCTTAAGTTTTGATGATCTATTGCATGATTTTGCAAGTCTCAATTGTTGATGAGTTATTGAATTCTTGTGCTAAGGTTTATGCTCTTATGAATTGTAAGGCCTACTAGATGGGGTTATGAACTATGTCATGTGCCTTACCCTCTACTACAAGGTCGATTCCATTATTAAAGGGTTATGAACTGTGTTAAATGCCTCACCCTCATGTATGAATCAATACAACTTACTATCTTATACTCACATGAAGGGGTTATGAACTTTGTGGTACACCTTACCCTCATATGCGATTCAATATTATGTATTATCTTATGCTTATATGTAAGGGTTATGACCTATACTATATCTCCACCCTCATGTACTACCCATTACCTACTAAAAGGGGTTATGACTTATGCTACACCCCTCACCCTTTAGTAGAAGGTATTTGGATGATCTAATCATGTCACTTTATTGTGTTAAAAAAGTTATGCAAGTATGATTATTTTTCAAGCATGTTCTATCCTACTCGTTGATTACACATGGCATATTGAGTTTATGTTCATTGATTATGATTATGCATTTTAATTATATTGGCTTGTATCTATGTTACATTGTATCCTGCATACTTAGTACATTCAAACATACTAACATATACTCTATGCCTATATGATATTACCATGTAGGAATCGAAGCTCCATTTGATCCTCCTCCTCCTCCACATGACTAATTTAGATCTTTGAGAAAGCTTGGGTGAGTCCTCAATTCCGAGGACAATATATACTTATTCATGTTATGTTTAGACTTTGTATTTATGCTATATGCTTGTTATCATGAGGGTAAACCCGAGGAATGTCTTTGCCCCGCTCCATTCTTAAGTAGAGGTGTTGTTGGATACTATGTTATTTGTTTATGAGCTCACTCTCTCTTTATCCTTCTATGTTTATGAAAGACTTTACCCTAGTCCGTTTTCCCTTATTTTTCACTATTTGACTTTTGTATATATTTATTATACTTCCACAACCAAGGATTTGTCCATGTTACAATCAAGAGGCTTGTTTGGGTTGTCTTCAGACTTCTCATTTGCAGTGTCACATGTAGACCCTAGGCTCGAGTCGTGATAAACTTGGTATAATGACACTAGGTTGTTAATGGTCCTCAAAAATCCAACATACCACATTGATTAGATTTTTATTTATGGTTTTGAAGCGTGCCACAACTATGAATAGATGGCTATTAGGCATTTTAGGAAATGTTTCACTTCTTCATGATCTATATCATGTTTTAGATATAAGATAAGGCTTTCAATCCCCCCCTTAATGAATGTTCTTTGCTTTTCTAGATCATGATGCAACAAAGGGAAAGACCAAGGAGGTCCCATGCACTCGGGGGGCAATCGGCTTACCCCGCTCCTTAAGCCCCTCAAGATGGGGGGCTACTGAAGTTGAGTTTTGGAATGCCATTACTATGTTGGATCATATTATGACCAATCAATTGAATCAAGGGGCCCAAGCTTCTCAAGTTTATACTCTGGCCTCAAGAGAGAGGGACTTCACTTGGATGAACCCTTAGGAATTTCATGGGTCTAAGGCAGAGGAAGACCTCCAAGAATTCATCGAGGAGGTATATAAGCTGTTAGCTATTATGGGGGTGAATTTAGAGAAAACGGAGGATCTAGCAACCTATCAACTTAAAGGTATGGCACAAATTTGGTTTGTTCAATGGAAGATGGAGAGAGGAAATCACGATTCTATTCTTTGGGAGGAGTTCAAGGGCGCCTTCCTCAACTGGTTCTTTCCTATTTAGTTGAGAGAGGCCAAAATGATGGAATTTATGAACCTCAAGCAAGGTTCCATAAGTGTGAAGGGGTATGTCCTCAAGTTTAACAAGCTTTCCAAGTATACTCCATATTTGGTGGCTGACCCTAGATCAAGAATGAACAAGTTTGTGTTGGGAGTGTTCTACTTGGTGAATGAAGAGTCTCATATGCTATGCTAGTGGGTGACATGGACTTGTCCCGGCTCATGACATATGCCGATCAACTCGAGGGGGAGAACCTTATGAATAGAAGAAGTGGAAAGTCTAAGAGGGCTCGGTTTTAGGGTGGTTTGCAAATTGCTAAGGGTGACCGTTTCCAACAATATCACAAATTTCAAGAGCAAGGGTCCTCTAGTGCACTAAACAAGATACTTTCTAACGATTGGATGGTCAACCTAAGGTTCCAAGGTGGCAACGGTGGGGCGAGTTTTCCAATATGCCCAAAATGTGAAAAACATCATCATGGTAAATGTTTAATGGATTCAAATGCATATTACGGGTATCAGAGAGTAGGCCATAAGCTTATTGATTGCCTTTTTGTTTGATAAAAGACCAAGGATTATCGTCCTCAAGGTCAAGGTGGTCATGTTGATCAAAGGGCTCAAGGAGTCCAACTAGGGGGCGGTCCATGACATAATCAGTTCTAGGCTATTCGAGGGAGGCAAGAAGAGGATGGGGTCTTGGTGTTTTCACCAATATATTAATGGTTATTCATTTTGATGTGCATACTTTGATAGGTCTGGGTGCCACTATTCCTTTCATTATTCCTTTGTTGCTAATAAACTTCATGTGTGTCTCAAACTGTTAAGTGAACTTTTTTGGTGTCTACCTCTATTGGTGAGTCTATTGTTGCTAGAAAATTCTATAGGGGTTATCCCATTAGCATAAAGTATTGTCTTGTGATTTTGTTTAACTTGGCATGGTAGGATTTGAGATTATTTTTGGGGTGGATTAGTTACATGTATATCATGCTCCCATTTATTGTAACACATGTAAAGTTAGATTCCAATTCTCTAACAAATCCGTACTTGAGTTAGAGGTTGTAAAGTGGTAGTAAAAGGTAGGTTCATTTCTTGTCTTAAGGTCCAAATTGATCTTTAAGGGTTACATTTATCATCTTGTAAGAGTTAGGGATGTTGAACCTAAGGTCCTTCCTATTGAGTCGGTTCCGGTGGTTAATGAGTTATTGATGTCCTTCTCGATGTTTTGAATTTATTGTAATGTCTTTTGGATTTGCTAATGTACCAAAAATATTTTTTGGGGTCTCATGAATAGGGTATTTAAACCTTACCTTGATATGTTGTTTGTGGTGGTCTTTATTAATGACGTCTTGATTTATTCTTGGAGTAAGGAAGAGCATATAAATCATTTGAGGGTAGTGTTGCAAATCTTGAGGGATGAGGAGTTGATTGCTAAATATGAAAAATGAGTATTTTTAGGTAACAAAAAGTGGTTGGAGAAGTACATAGGTTTGCTGGGTATTGTAAATGAGGTTGGATGGAGTTGACAATCCTAATGTAGTGGTATTTTATAGTTCTGAATCTACTTTGGTTGAAGAGGTATAGTTAAAGCAAGACCTTGATTCTGCCTTGCTAGAGTTGAAGGATTTGGTGAAGGATGGTAAATTGTAGTTTTTCACCCAAAGGGGAGATGGTGTCCTTAGGTACCAAGGTAGGCTATGCATGGGCCCTTATAGGGTGTTGAGGAGATGTGCTGGACCCTAGTGCAATTGTGCATTTAGAAGTTGTTGGTGTGATAGAAGGTATTCGACTTATGAGGAGGTCCCATTTGAGATATTTGATAGACAACTCTATATCACTCAAAACCCTAACAAAAACCTCCCCAAGACTTAACCAAGTATCTCATACCAAATTCAAGGATTTCAAGCTTAACTTTGGAACTCAAAGATTCACTTCAAGTTTTAAGTTTCCCTCAATCTCTACTCAACAAAACCCAAGTTTAAGCTATGTAGATTTCATCCATTGGGTCTTTTCAACCAGGGAGCCCAATCTTCCTTTTATGAAAATTGCATTTTTTTAAGTTTTATTACTTATGGGTATCTCTTATTATGAAATATGAACCTGATATATGTTGACGTTTTTATCAAGTATTGTTGATTACTCATGCATATCTATTTTAAGCTCACACTTAAAGTTGATATTTGTCTATTGAGACTATACATGTTTTGAGATGTAAAACTATGATCTATTAAGAATTTTTATGATGGATTTCAAGGTACTGATGTGCTATCAAAATATAGCATATTTGATTACTAAAACAAGGGATTTTGTGAGTTCTTAATATTACTTTTTGCAAGACACACATTGTATTCATTCTCCATTCATCAAAGCTTGTGATTTGCAATTTGTGGTGCTTTTGTTCTTCATTTGCTTAGGTGAAATTCTCAACTATGTCAGTTATTTATATTATTATTTGTTTTGCCTTAGCCATGAGTAGCTAAGCACCTACAATTTGGGGTTGTGAGAACCATGGGTAGTTGACTTGAAAAAACTTAGGACTTTGTGAATTTGTATTATTGAGGTTTTGCATGTATTGTTTATTTTCCTTAATTTGTGATTGATGTTTAGTGGCAAACACCAAACTACATCTACTATCACGATCCCGACCAAGGTAGTGATGAATAGGAAAAGGGAAGAAGACGACATGATTCAATTGTTGTGTTCTCGCCTAATTAACTAAATCTGACTAAAGGGAGGTTGATAAAGACAATAGATAATGGTTAGTTGGTACACCATGGAAGCCGATAAGCGCCATCGTTAAATTTAACCTTTACCTTCACAAGAGGGATGGAAGAATCTAAGTTCCTGTCCTGCATGTGAAGTCCCATTTATAGTTATGTTGTCTAGGGTAATGGAGCCAACAAACCATAGGGAAAACAATTCCTAAGTTGTCCCTAAATTTGAGTATTTTCTCAAATAGTCAGTATAGTGTTTATTTTTAGTTTTGTTCTTAAATCACAAAACCCCCCTTTTGGAGATTGTAGTTATAGATGTTCGAACTGATTGATAGTGCATTCTTGTAGTCAAGCCCTGTATTCCCTGTGGACTCGACCCTAATCTTTAGTTAGGTTAATTGCTGACAGCGATCGCTTTTTTATTAGAGTATGAACATCATCAAAAATTATAGCACTGTTGTACGGAAATACAGCTTGGTTCTCAACTTGATTTCATTATTAGTTAGTTCAAGTATTAATTTCTAGACTCTCTTGTATTTTACTTTTACTTTTGTTTTTGTTGTTGATTCGATTTGTAGGGTGTACTAGGTTGTATGCCCAACACAAGGAGCCAGAATAATCTATTAGCTCTGATTATTTTGGAGATACATCAACTATTTAATGGCTCAAGTAAATCACGACGTCATGGTTAAGGAAGAGATGAATATGAATGATGATATATGGAGGGAAGAAAATCCACCCTCGGGAGATGATAGGCCACAACTTAGGGATTTCAACGAGAATGCATATGGTTAGAACCAATTTTAGTTGAACCATATGGAGATAGACGTTACTGGTGCTATAATGTTGCCTCAATTACTTGAAGACACTATGTTCTCGATGTCAAGTGGATTGCTCCCAATGCTCCAAAACTATGGGTTGTTCATAAGGATACATTTAGAAGATCTCTACCCCATCTCCATAATGTTGTCTTTGTCTGCAAATGTGTCATTGGGACACAAAATCTTTCTATTGATATCATTGGTTTACAGGTGTTTCTATTGTCACTAACTGGTAATGCAGCTATCTGGTTATCTGAGCTTCCACCTGGTACAATAATAAGTTGGGCTGAGCTTCAGAGAGTGTTTCTGAAGAGATATTTGCCAAGGTCAAAGAATCTTAAGCTCAAAGATCAAATAAACAATTTTAAGCAACTGCCAGGTGACTCTATTAATACTACATGGGAGAGATTCACCAAATACTTGAGAATGGTTCCCAATCATAAGATTTTTGATGATGCCTTAGTTGAGACTTTCTATTAGGCGCTTGATGAGAATAGTCAAGCTTGCATTGACATAACCATGAAAGGCATGTTTCTTGACCAACCTTTTACATTGATAGCTGTGAGGATGGAACAAGTGGTTAAAACTAATAGAGCATGAGTTCAAAGACAGTGAGGTACAATGAAAACCTCTTGTGCAGTCAACACCAACACTGAGCAATCAAAGCTCAGTGAAGAGATCATGGAGCAACTTGCTCAACTTCGCACAAGTATGGACTTGGACTTGAAGCAAAACCAAGAAAGTTTCCAAGAAATCACCCACCAACCTCCTAAGGCTCCCATATATAAAGATCCATTATTTGATGAAGATGCTTGTTTCATGACTAATCAAGCAGCGGGTTTTCGAAACAACCTCCAAGGGTCAAACTCGGACTATTAAAGGCAAGGTTACAGGAATCAAGGTCGGAACTACAATAGTGATGGTGCTTATCGAGACAACCAAGGTGGCTACTATGAAAGAGACAGAGTGTTGGATGCCTAATGGGGTAGAAGAGATAGTTATAGGAATGGTCTTTATGTGCCACACCCCACAACCTTGATGCTGTGCCAAGCAACTTGAGACTTAAAGAGATGTTTGATAAGTTGTTGAAAAGAGTCGACCACTAAGATGAGACCTTGAAGGCAATGAAATCGGAAATTTCAAGCATAAACCAAAAGATAGAGTCTCACTTAGTGGCAATTAAGCAATTGGAACATCAATTTGGCCGAATTTCTTCCCAATTGAACCAATGCCAGAAGGGCGCCTTACCAAACAACACGATTCAAAATCCTAAAAACAAAGGTCATTGTATGGAAATCATGACTTGGAATGGCAAAAGCATTGTTGATCCCCCTATGCCAATGGTTGAGGATGAAGCTTATGAGAAGGTCATTGATCGCAAGGTAATGATTGAGAAAGAAAGTCTAAAGAGTAATGGAGTGGAAAGCCAAGATGTGGGAGAGCAGGAGAAAGTCAAGGTGATCCCAAAACCACCTCCGCCATTTTGTCAAAGACTTAAAAAGAAAGAGGAAGATGGAAAATTCAAGCATTTCCTTTCAATGTTAAAACAATTGTCCATCAATATTCACCTCTTAGAAGCTTTGAGAAGATGTCCGGGTATGCTAAGTATATGAAGGATTTGGTGACAAAGAAACACATTTTGAGCCAAGAGCTTTCATAAAATCTCCAACAATGTAGTTTGATCATGACCAAATGTTTTGTTCAAAAATGACAGGACTAAAGATGTTCACACTCTAATAAGAAAGTTGTCGTTGTTAGTAATTAACCTAATTGAAGGTTAGGGTCGACTCCATAGGGAATACAGGGCTTGACTACAAGAATCCACTAATAATCATTTAAAGCATAAATAACAAAAGTCTATAAAGGGGGGATTTGTGATTCAAAAGCAAAGTAAAATAAACGTTAAACTATGACCCGAGAAAACATTTAATTTTAGGGATAACTTGGGAATTGTATTCACTACAGCTCATTGACTTAATTACCCTAGGTAACATAACTACAATTGGAAATTGTCATGTAGAATGGTAACTTAGGTTCTTCTAGACCTTTTGTAAAAGTAGAGGTCGAATTTCACCATGGCGCTTGGTCGGCCACCATGGCATTCTAACTAGTGGTTGCCAATTGTCCCAGTCAACCTCTCATTGGTCAAGTTTGATTGTTGAGATGAGAACACATCAATCAAATCATTTCATCCACTTCCCTTTTCCTATTCGTCACTACCTAGCTCAGGCTAGTGATAGTAGGTAGGATTTTATGTTGGCCACCACCAAACGACAATCATAATGAAGGGAAATAGACAATGCATGCAAACACCAATTGTAGAAATGCGATAAACCTTGGTTAGCTGCTCATAGATAAGGCAACTACCTATGATTCCCACAACCCCAAGTTGTGGGTGCTTAGCTACTCATGGCTAAGGCAAAACAAGAAAAAATGCAAATACAAGACAAATGAAATTTCACCAAAAGCTCTGAAGAGTGTAGGCACCACAAGTTGCAAACCGAAAAGCTTGATTGATCAACAATGAGTACAAAGCAAGATTTTCAATCCCCAAAATATGTTTTTCAAGAGAGAATAATAAACTAAACAAAAACCCTAAAATATTCTTGAGAAATTATACAAAGGCAAGTCCTATCTTCTAAAATCTAGGATCCCATAATAAAGCCCTAACTTAATATATTTAGTGTTTACATACAAACCCTACAAAATAACACAGAAAAGACAGTTAGTAGCTGGTACATCTTGAAGGTATGATCTAGGGTGACCTATTAGTCATGGTTGGGGTCTCATATCAAGTTCTTAGCATCTTGGACTCAACTGGTATGACCCATTGGTATGAGTCATTGCTTAGGCTACAACTTATGTTCTCCTCTCATAGTCTATGAGTTCAGTTTTTGGTCTAACATTTTGGCGCTTTGACTCCTGCTATGAGTCCACCTATATAACTTGTAGTGGGACTTAAGACTCGTAGAGTGACCTTGTAGAGGTGACCTCCACTTAGATGATTTTTGATTTTTAGTCTCTATTTCTTGCTACACACACTCTACAACAAATAGCTTGGCCTATGACTCGTAGGTGAGCTCGTATGTCCTATGATTTGGCAAAATCTGCAACTTTTCTTCAAAATCATGCCAACCTAACGTTTTTGCAAGAACAACAAAAAAATACATCAAAATCATAAAAAGTGGCAGTAGGAACTCATAAAATCCCTTGTTTTAGGCATCAAATATGTTGTATTTTGATAACATATCAACACCCTTAACTTAGAATCATTACTTGTCCTCAAGCGACGACTCAATCTACACAGACAATAAGAATTACATAGCAACTATACTAATGGAATGTACATCATTCACTCTAATCTAGGGACCCAACTATCATTTTCAAAACCAGATTGCGAAGGTACTGAGCATAACAAAACATGATGTATCTGGAAATCCAGCTATGATAAGCTAAGGAGTATTAACCATCCACAATCACTGGTGCAGCCATATACTAATCAAGTAATGCAAATTCTCTCATAGAAAAGAAATCCCTTTTACTCACTCAAGAAGAATTTAGGATTCAAGGACTGAGGGAGTATTCACACACTCACAATTAAACTTCATGGACATTGACTAACACCATAGTCTTGCCTCTATACTCGTCTTATGGCTTGGTGATAAAGTGGATTTGGATCTCTTCAGGACTTATAAGCTTGTAACATAGGTTCAGGGGGCTTTGGTATGGCTGTTTAGGCAAGTAGTGACTAAAAGCTATCCTTGAACCATGTTTACCAACACTTTTTGCTTTCACAACTGAACCTTTTTTCAATAAATCCACCCTTATTCTCCTGTTTCAAACTTTTTCTCGAGTTCTTACTTTTTATTTTTCAGTTGTGCCTTATTTTGAAACTCAATTTTTGCTACTTTTTCTCAATTCAAGGTACTTTTCGTCTCTTTATCTTCACTCAGCTCATGATTTTTCATTTCTTTCTTTATTTCCCAACCCACCACACCATTGTCATTGATTTACCACTATAAGGGTCACCCTCAACTGAGGCTTTTAGCTTGAGATGAAGTACACAATATCTACTCCTCAAATCAGGGCCACAACTTGTAGCTACCCTCCACTTAGGCTTTTAGCCTCAATTAAGGTTCACATGTCTAAGGATAAACCAGGGCCAATAACAAGGTATTTCATCAAACAAATTTAATCTAGGAAGGTGCCAAGAAAGAATGGGTACATGAGAGGCTCAAAAATTTGGAACCAAGGATTCACTCACTCATTTGGTATGTCATTTAGCCAAAAGTGGGATCACTCAAAGAACAAAGGCCTAAGATCCTTTTCATATTAACCACATCACCAAACCAATTCTTAGAGTACTAAGGCAAGTTCTGAGTCCATACAAGATGCATGAATGCGATAAAATAAGCTCACAACACATATGACATTGCACTTACAATCAAGTATAGACTCACATGTCATACCTCAAGCCTCAGCTTACCTTCACATTATCAGAACAAAGATAGCCAGATACCCAAAATGTATGAATTCATCAATAATCATAATCTCAAAGAAATTTTGAGGGTACCCAATTTTTCATCAAAACTTTCAAAAGCATCAAAAGATTATGTATATGCAAATAGATAGCACTACTATGAATTTACACATTATCTACACTACCTAAACATGTTAGTTCAACAGAAAAGTAAACATTCACAAGGAAAAAGAATCACGGTAAGAAAACATTGGGATCAAAAATAGGGGAAGTTATGGACTCGAGGTTACTCAGACTTCACTTTAATATATAACTTCCCACACCTCACCAAAAATAGGATACTTTGTCCTCAAAGTAAACATAGGAATGAAAAACAAACCCGATAACATA